>JABUQX010000752.1:72500-91000 GCA_015478945.1 Trachelipus rathkii | reverse complement strand
ATGTGACGGTTACTAACTTCTAAATCGCTGACTATATTATTATATAATATCATTTCTTCTATATTTTAGATATAGATATATATATATATATTACTAACTGTTATATAATAATATATAGAGTAATATTAGCGTATACTATATATAATTGCTATTGTGTCAGTCTTATAGTTTCATTATCTTTATTGATATCATAAATGAATAAATAAGAATATATATAAATTATTTAGGTATATAGTTCAATATATATTAATATATATAGTATATATAATATTTATAGATATATCATAACTATTATAATGGGTCGAGTAATAAGCGCATGGGGGCGACGGGACTAAACTCCCTTGGCGAAATAAGTATGTAAATATGAAACCTAATTATGGTTTGGCCTAGATATATATTACACCCGCTACTGGTATTTATAGCTACTTACATCAATGCACTGGGCGTTGCATTAAAATTCCGCTGGAACGCCTCTGTCTCTCACAGGTATACTATACAGTTTGATTATAATCATACAGTAACGGCGGTACATCATTGGCGTCGCAGAGCGCTTCCTGTCTTATCAACAGTCATGACAGGCTTTCCTCATAGTGAAGAGCGCGCTATGGCAGAAGGACGCTCTCACTCGAGTATCTTTATTCTGAAGGTAAAATGATGCCGTTCTCTGATCACGTTAATCATATTAGTATGAGCGTTGATAGACAGTCGCGTTTTGAATACTGCCGTCTGCTTAGCGCGCGTAATCATGATTTTTATGTCGACTACGCCATCATTGTGTGAGCCGTAGCGAACTCCTACGGTTTTTTAGTCCCTATAAAGACTGGGAAAAAATGAAAAAGCAATATCGTATCGATATACCAAAGAGTTTATTACGAATTGCTAAGTATTATAAACTTTATCATTTTTTCTAATAGTGTTTGTAAAGTTTTTGAGCATTTTCATCGTTGGTCTTGAATAATCTCACTAGCTTTTGATGTGCAAATATCTGTTTTTTGTGATTCAAAGCAAGAGATTATACATATATATAAATTATATAGTAAATTGATATAGTAATATTAAAGTATGTCAGTATAGTACTATTTCAGTAGGAGAGATATTATATATATTAGTAATAATTTTGAAATATATTAATTTCATTATATAAAGTATATAAGTATATATATAATGCTATATATATATATTAGTTATTATAGTTTCTACAGACTAACTATCTTTTGAGCCCCCCTATGAAGAATTCTGCGCTGCCTACGCCATGTAATCATATTACTATATATTGATAATTATTTCAGTAGATTATATACATACTATTTTTAATAAGTAATTAATTAATTAAGATAGGTACCATATATTAAATTAAATATATTAAAGTCTTTATCAATTTACATAAGTATATAGTTATAAGTAGTAGTATTTATGTAATAGTAATGTATCATAAACTTACCGTATTATTTATACTGTATTGCATGTTTAAACCTCTCCTAGATTTATGGTGAGCTTCACTGCCGCTGAGGCCGGTGTGGTGTCTTTTATCCTCGAATTTATATATATATTTTACATATAGTATTAGTATATTATTATAGTTATTATAATAAATATATAATAGACTATTATTATATATGAAGTAATATTATTTATATATATATAGATCTTATATTAAGCATAGTAATTAGATATGCTTATATCAATAATATTTTTTGGAGGGTTGTTATTATCTATATATTGGTCTCGTGATGTTATGGATTTTATTATTTCTTTCTTATCTTTTTTCATTTATATTACTTCTATCTGATCTATTCTAATGAACGATTGTTCATGATCTTATTATTTTTTTTTTTATTTTGAAATTTGTATTATGTTATTATGTTATGTTATGTATCTATCTGTGTGTATTTATTATTTTATTTATTCTTCTATTATTATGTTTTTCTATTGGGGATGGGATTATTTTATCATTGTGTTATTATTATTCTTGAGGTATTATATGTCTCTTGGGCAATAATGTATATATTGTGTTATATTAGATGTACAGGATACTTCTGTCTATACATAGAGATATATCTTGATTGATATAAATTGACACCATAATATATATTTTTGTTAGATTATAGTGATATAATTCATTGTAATTTTCCAAAATTGTGGTACACTATGACATTCATTAAGATAATCAGTTGCTCGAATATGGAATTCCATTACTCTTATATGTGGCGTGAAAATTCTCATGCCGTTTGTAATTAATAATTATTTGTTATTTGATAGAGTAGATTCAAACTCCTAATATATGATTGATCTATAGATATGAAAAATTTAATTGAGAATCTCAGATCTGAGTATAGTTATCGTAGACTCATTATATTCCATAATATATATATGATTATAGTTTAAAACATTCTATCCCATCACTCGCACATAATTAGTGGAATTAGTATTACATCAATACATCCATCTTACTTACGATGGCGTAATTCTTATTATTTCATTACTCACTATTCTGCTATTTGATCTAAATTGTAACGCTCTTAGTCATATATGTATATAAAGTCATATAATAGAGTATATATATTATATATATTATTCACTTTTGTAATAGGTACTTTATCCCCCGCAAATGTAGCGCGTTGGGCTCTGAGTCCACCTGTGGCCTGTGGGACACACAGGGGGGGAGGACGGTTTCCATACCCACGTAAGGAGAGGGGACGCGTGCAGTGACACCGGCACAATCCGGCGCGATCAGGCACTTGGCGCAAATAACCAAATGAGGTGGGTTCCGCGGGAGCCCTCCCGGAGGGGGGGAATTAGTTCCGACCCTTACACACCCCAGAATAGTTCCCGAAGGACACAGAATAGACCTCCTGACTACCTTGTCGAAACGTCAGGGGTATGACGTGTAGTAACCAATTTTATCTTCGCTTTAACAGGTATATATAGTAGTAATCTTATTAGCTATTGACGATAGATATACTAGCATAAATCTTTATAGAGTATGACACACGTTATATCTCTCTCATATATAAACGAGGAAAATCTCCATTATATGAGAGTTTCTCTAATATATCTTGACGTTATGCTTATATGTTAGAGAGTTATTCTATCTCGAGGACGATTGAGTTACTCAATAATAGATAAATTGTGTTTAAAAGTGTATTTTCTTGAATATTTATATTTGGTACCAATAAACCCCTAAAAACGCGAAGCAGTATACTCCGCACGACACGTGGACCAGTGTTGTCCCTTCACATAAAATGCGTAATACCATTACCGTCTCCTGCTAGAGATCGTACTCATGTGTTCTTGAGCAGAAGTTATTTACTCTCCTTTTGTATATCTTCATATTATATTTTTTTTCTTATTATTTTTATTTCTCTGATTATACAGCCCCTAAATGGACCATATATTCTCTCTCTAGCATATTGGAAATCCATTTTGCCCTGTGGCCTTATGTAAGTTTCTTGCGCAGTATATTATGGAATTGAGATAAGATTTAAGATCAGTGCTTCTCCTATCAGTGCTTATCGAAAAAATACATCTTAACGAATAATAGCTATTAGTATAATGAGTAAGTAGTTACATCTATTGTAAGAGTATATTTATATAGTCAATGTATGAAAGATGAACAATCTTATTAGCCATAGCAATATACCACTTAACAGAGGTACTCAATATTACTCTCTACTGAAATCACTGCGGGTCAGATATCATGAGTTTCAAAGGCTCAATTACTTGACTACTGAATACACCCTTAGCGGGCGGATTTTTTGCACAGGCCCTCTGGTAGAACACGTGCTGTAATAGCTAACGCTACTCTCTGTGTAATATAAAATGCGCTAATAAATAATATGGTCTTAATACTATTCTTCGCTCAAACGAATAATATACTGATAAAAGCCATCGAAGTAAATACGATCGAGAATCAACTAGCTGATATAATACATATAGCTCGCCCTAGTGGAGTTCTTGTAACGCACGAGTTGATCTTGAATGAATGGAATGGGGAAGGAGTCCCCTGTTGACCCATTATTATTAATTGAATCTTCGGGTACCCTCAAAGGGTCACCAAATATGTAAGCGCTGAGGAGTGAGGCCTCCAGAACTTCTCGGTGAGTAAGCACAAAGGCAATTGTGGGATCTATCTGGTAAGTGAGGTACAGCTGAGAATGGGGTTCATATCTAGGAGATTCTTCCTTCAAGCTTGCTCCTCTTGATCTCAGAGAATTATATCTCTTTAATACACGAAGAGATTCTTATTGTTTTGCTGATACTTAATATAGTGTGAGTGTAACACAGGACGCTTAGGATATAAGTCACATTTTATTCATCTAGTTCTAGTTAAAATTGAATAAGTTAATGAGGGAACTGCCCGATGAGGGTCATCTAAGGACCAGTCCAAACGTCTACTGAGTTATTTATCATGGAATAAATCATAATAATGTTTTCAGAGTTCCTCACAGGTAGTGTATAACACTCATGGAATTAGACTTTTCTTCATATATACTTTTATCAGTGATACAATATAATATCTTATTGATTATGTCATATATTAATCATATTTACTTTATTTAACATAGAATTAACAGCCTTTAAGGTATTATTAGTGGGTAAATCTTCTCAACTTTTTTATAATCTTTTCGGATGAGAGACTCCTATGCAAAGAGGCGATGGTAAGCGTAGGTAAGAGAAGCATGAGCGAGGAGATCAATGCAATGAGGAGAGATAATGAGACATTTCTGTCACTCGATTGTGCGATAATGATCTCATTCGTACTGCCTTTTATCGGGAAGTTTAGGCGTAGAACATTTTTTTGCGTATGTCTTTCTCAGTCCTCGTATCAAGAATCAATGTTACTTGATGCCCCTGTGCAAGATGGCCTCAGCTGATTAAATATTAATGAGCTTGTTGAGAATATGAAGTAATGGCATTTACGTACCGCGCCTCCATAGATTATTAAGATATCACTAATAGCGCGCCCGTGTACATGCACCAGTAGAGTATTGATATAAAAGTGACAGAATTTGCTACTAAAATGAATTTTATCACTAATTACCTTATAATATGCTATTATTTGCCTAAATCACACATGTGTTTGTACTCAGCGTATTTAAATATGTTAATTGGTCCTTTGCTGTCTAATTAACACTCAGTTTTCTCTCTTAATAATGTTTCGACCTATTCACGCTTAGGAGAAATCGTTTAATGAGTAAGATTAACATTTACTAATACCATTTTTATGCTTTGAATGATATTATATAACGAGTATATCAAATGTATTGGTGTGCCGGAGAGCTACCTTAACTTCCTGACATCTATCAATTGCTACCTCTATATTGTATATTAGCTTCTAAGACGCCTCCTGAGTAATAACCTACTATATATATTTAATATAAAAATAGTATATTTTGATATATTTTTATGTAATATCTTTTTTAATTATTAAGTTTAAACTTATATTATACACACATTGTATATCTTATATTATTCAGATATCAAATTAATGAGGTTCTCCTTTTTATTATCAGGATGTGTATTTTTAATCATCAGTATTAAACCATATAGTATTAAATTTAAGATTATACCTAACAACGAGCGAGAGCACGGTCTTATTATCTACTTTCGTACATAAATTGTTATTATATTTGTTCACAGATTGGACTTGAGATAAGTTATTGTGGAGGAGCTGGAGCGATATCATAGCGACTATTATTTGCTGAGGTCTTTATGCTTCTTTCCAAGCTCGAAGGCCGAATGGAGCGGATATCATCGTCAGCTTGCTGGACCCATCTTGCCTCTCTCTTCCTTACTGACATTCCACAAAGTATGTTAATTGAGATCTTTATCTTTAAATTTATGATGTGTCTTGTGGTGATTGTTCTTGTAGTTCAAAACTTTGTAGTTGAGTTGATGCTTGTTTGGCCTGATCAATTCCAAGTCCAGTCATCTTCATCAGTACCTTCTTGAGTTTCCACTGTAGCCTTCATTAGGTAATGGTGTTGTGGTATAGACGTCTTACTTAACCATTTGGCGTACACACTGGTTGTGTTTGTTTTTGTTTTTAGGCGTGAAACACGCTTACTGACCTCTTAGCGGGTGCAGAGTGTTTGCGTGCATATGTGATGGTTGCAAGCACTCAACTCGAATCTGGCAGGTTGGTATTACAGTGCTTGGGCTGCGTCACTCTTCATCTTCCTTAGGCCCTTTCCATTCCCTCCTTCTCTTTCCCATTCGTTTGTGACATTATTGAGTGTACTTGGTGCCGCTTCCTAGTATCTCTATACCAATTTGAATATTTATGAGAGTTTCGGTATGTATTGTGAGCGTTGGATGGTGCGGTGCGGTACCGTACTGTGTTGTCACCATCAACCAATCTTTTGTTTTCGGAATCTTTTCTATGATTCCTCCAATACTTTCTCTTCCAACTACGGTTTGGATTTCTGGCAAATTTTCTTTTAATGCTATTGCAATGGTCAGAGCTGTGATCATAACCATGCTGGTCAATTACTTCAGGATTACTTTCATAATCCTCTTCATCATGATCGAAATGTATCTTTTGATCAGATGGATGAGGAATAAAATCCTCATAATCTAAGTATTGAGCGTTATGCTCATTCTCGCTATCTGAACTGTAATCAGACGATTGACCCTTATGCTCATTCTCATCATCTGAGGTATATGAGTTTTCATTTGTATGTTTGCCAGCGGCGCGTTGTATGATATTCGCTTTTTCAAGCGCGTACTCCATATGAGTGCGGTTATCGTCACTCTGGACATCGCTTTCAGAGTCCTTTTCAAGGGTGTCTGATTCTTCTTTGGCATCTTAATCGCGGATTACAGGTAAGTCCGGAGTTCTTGAGACTTTATAACAATACAAGTCACCTTCAAAAACATCTTTCATGAGAGTTCGAGGCGGTCTTTTATATCTATCTTTACTGGTGCTTTCATACCAGTTTTCAGTATCATACTGGCTGTTTCTTGAGTACCCATCATTATTATGGTACCAGCCTTTTTTATTGTTTCTGCGCCAATTTCTGCGCTTTCTTCTTTCAAAATTAGAGCGCCTATTCTTTTTACCAGTTTGCCAGTTCTTTTTATTATTATATAGTTTATTAAATCTTCTACCCCTCTGCCATGCAGGATTCGGTTGATGCCGCCACCAGTTTGCACGATCGTACTCACCATTGGTACCACCGCGTCGGTTCGCTCCCATATAGGGTCGACGACGTCTTATGTATCTCCATCGTTGCCGACGGCGTTTCTCCGTAGTTCCTGATGTTTTATTTTCGCAGATTATATTCGATCGTTTGGGTTGGAATCGATCCCCTTCGGGCATTCCTTGTCCACCATTTTTGCGGATAATTTTACCTTTTTATCCTACGCAATTCAAAGTATCGCGCATTATTCCACGCTCTACGCGGTTGTGCGGTGGCTGTCAGTTTGTTCTGCGGGGTGGTTTTGATGGTTTTCTGGCGTGGTTTCTTTCGTCCGTCAGAGTTAGGTAGGTAGAACGATGGGTGGCAAAAGTGAAAAGTATGGATGATTTTGTTTGGTGAAGATGTAAGTTCCGTGGTTGGAATGTTATCTCAGTGAGGGGGGTTGGGAAGGCTTTGTTTCGGATGATTATATTGTTATTATGTAAATACGTTTTCAGACTTGGATGTAGAGTGAGAAGGTGAAAGGAAGGAAGTGGGTAGAATTAAGAGTGAGAGTTAATGAACAAGGTAATAAGGATAAGTTTTAAAGAGCGCTTGCAAGTAAATCAGTTAAATGTGAACAGGTTGAAACTGAACAAATCTGAAGCAAATGAAGTATCTCGGTTTGTTTAATAATGAAAAACAAGCGCTGTTTATGTGCTAAAGTAGGAAGTAGAATGTTAACAGTGAGTGGTGGAATGCAAGCGGTGAAATGTAGGTTAAAAGTAAAAAAAGAAGCGTGGCTCTGCAATGTACTGAAGCCAACTTATCGAGGTCTTCAAAAGAAGTTGTTTGGAATTACATAAGGAGAGTCAGCTTCATTAACGGTATTAAGACATTTCACTAGATATTCATTGTCCTCTGTGGTTTCAAAGGAGAATTATATAATAAAGTGTTCCACCTAAACTAAAGAAATTGGAGAAAAGAAAAAAAAACAAACTATTTTTGATTGAAAAGTCATAAAACTTTTGATTTTATATATGAAAAAATTTTTTTGAAAGGTTACCATTTATTTTATTAATTCATTTACTGTAGATATCCAATTATTTATAAAGAAATTTTTTATAAAGAATTTTTCCAGGTAAAAAGAAATTATAGAATATTGGATCATATTTTTGCATCATTTTTAACAGAACAAATTTATATTTGGAAGCAGTTTACCATTAAGTATTCAGTATATCAATTAAGCATATCTCTATTTTCGGTTTCTTATCTTTTATACTGATTTGGGAAAAGTTGTTTCAATATTGAAACATAGTTAATTTTTCCCGTTTGCTAAGGATCCATGAGGCAAAGAGTTTCACAGACCTCGTCTTCGGAAAAATGTAGAATTTACGTAAGTAACTAAGAATATAATATAACATCTATGTAACCTTTATTTTCAGGATCAAAAACTCTAAACGATTCTTCCACCCTCTGCATTTTCTCTGGCTGTCGTTTTAGAGTTTCCCCAAGCAATGTATGAAAATTCTAAAGATTATAAGCCGATTGCAGTTGAGCCCAGCACTCAACTTCTCGTTTAGTTACATAGACACCCAACAGCCTCATTGCCATCCCTACTTCTTCAGCATTTATTAGTCCATTACTATCTGTGTCTACGTGCTGGAAAGCCTCTGGGATAAGTTCTTCGAGTGTTAATTCCTAGGTCATTGAAAGCTGGTTTAATGATGACCATACTATTTATCAATTCCTTACTTTATGAGTCTTTTTTAGTAAGTGATGATAAAAAAATAAATACTTCTTAGTCTGTGTTAAAAATCAAATTTGATTTACATTTTAAAATAATATATAGCAAATTTTATAATCCTGATTATATATTAAAAAAAAATTAATATAAGTAATATTTTTAACTTATGTAGCTTCACAATTTTTATAATATAATTTAAAATTAAAAATAAAAGTGCAATTATATTTATTTATTTATTCATTTAGCCATTGTCTATCCAATGCAGGATGAAAGAATCTTCAGCATGTTCCCAAATCTAAGGTTTGGTCAACTTACTGAGTTCAGTGCGATGTGATGTGTGATTTGCTTATTTAGTGCGCCTAAGCGCAGTGCGCAAAATTCCTGTACTCGTCCAACACTATTTCCAACCATTGCTGTCTCTAGCTTTCCATTGCAAATCGGGTCCAGCAAACTTGATTATGCCATCTACCCATCTTGCCTTTGGTCTTTTTTGGGGGTCTTTTACACAGAATGGTATCTATTCCAGAATCAATTTGCCAACTTATTATCAGCCCTTCTTGCCATATATCTCTCCCGTTTCCAGTCAAATTTAACCTTACTGATTTTACATGTTTTTGATTCAGGCACAGGGTTTTCTATCTCTTGGGAAGTTGGGATAATGCAAGACGCATATATATATATATATATATATATATATATATATATTATATATAATATAGTTATATATTATATTATTATTATATATAGTATATATATATATCAGTATATATATATAGTATATATATATATTAGTATATAAATATAGTATATATTATAGTACTATTATATATATATTATTACTATATATATATATAACATTATATAGATTATATATTATAATAAGATATATATTATTTAATGATATAATATCATATATATATAGTATACTATTATATATATAGAGATGGAGAGAGAGAGAGTAGAGAGAGAGAGAGAGAAGAGAGAGTAAGGGTTAATTAGTTATCGCCACTGAACCTCGTATCCCGATGAATTTTTGTGCTTTATCAGTGACTCATTAACCCATTCAGTAGTTGCAGTTCATGTATTTCTTTAAAAAATGGATTATAATGCATAGTCGTCACGCGGATCATATCTCGGTGATTACACTTCTAATTTCTAGGTTTGACAGCAAGCCCTGCTTCGTCACAACGCATTTATAAATTCTAGCTACCGTAGACGTAGTTTCGCATCCAAATGAGTGGACCTTCTTATGCTAGAAGCATGAAGAGAGAGAGAGAGAGAGCAGCCAGAGAAGAGAGAGAGAGAGAGAGAGATGCAGAGAAGAGAGAGAGGAGAGGAGAGAGAGAAGAGAGAGAGAGAGTTATCTTGTATGTTATATAGATTTGTTCTGTTTGTATGCTGTTGGATATGTTTTATATATACGAATATTGCAAAAAAAATCTTCAATCTGACGGCAATTTTGTTTTTTTTGTCCTGTATCAGGTAGCCAAACTGAAATTCGAACTCTCGATCTCGTAAGAGGAAAATTAAGATCTTTAAACACCGAAAAGACGCATTTAGTTCACTGACGTCTACTTCTATATATATATATATATTATATTATGATATACTATAGTAATATATATATATAATATATATATATATATATATATATATATAAGTTATATATATTATAACTATATAATATATAGTATATATATATTATATATATATTATTTATAATTATATTAATATTATATATTATTATATATATAATATATATATAATATAATTATATATATATAATATATATATATATATATGTAACCAATAAGCATAGTCAGTAAAGTCTGAAGTTAGAGAGTTATTATTGGACATAAGATGGAAGAGATTGTGGAAAAACGAGTCACACGTGCTCTTCTCAAGGGAGGAGGAGGAGGAATACTAAAATGTTTAGAAGGGAGGAGGGAGGAGACAGAAGGGGAGGAGGGGGAGGAGGGGGAGAATACTAAAAAGTTGAGAAAAGGAGTGGTGTTCCATTGTAATAGCGATATTATTTGATATTATTAAATTATTATGATTATATTATATTTATTATCATTATATTCATCATTTTAATAGAAACTTTCACGTTTTAATTAACTCAATATACGTGCTATTATTATATATCAGTTATACCTACCACTTTCATCATCTTATATATACTTGATCCATTTATAACTTACATTATAGTTACTATTAGTTATACAGTTAGTGATATTCAAAAGTTCTACAGTTGGAGAGAGTCATTGAGAGAAGGAGAGTTGAAAGTCTTAAAGTTCTAGACTCAACTTTATGAAGAAGTGAAAGAGGCATATGAAGCATATGTGTGAAACCACAACAGAAATGCGATGCATACTCCAATATTATTACTCCATACAAGGGCACATAATGCCTCTCTATACAGAGGCAAACTCCTTGGGTGGTGAAAAGTTTCGAAAGCATCTCAGAACATCTTAACCTCTTAGAAGTTCTTTTTATTGATAATAATTGGTTGGTGATAACTGGTAAGTTTTTGGTCATGTGACCCCTTTCAAGAAAGGTCATGACAAAAGGAAATATTAAGAATTTTTAAAGCAGAAGGTTTTGAGTTCTCCTTTTCGACGAAATTGTGTAGAAGATTATGTTGAGTAGATAGGTGAAGGAACTGGAGTTTTGGTACATTGAAATCGACCATGATTTCTTCGCCCCATCTTGAGATACGATGAATATCATGGATTAATTGTTTCAAGACCACTCTCCTATGGCATTAATTACAGTTAAATTTTTTGCTCTTTAAGTTCACTGTCTTTCAAATTGAAATGAGTTATGAATGGTGGAGTCGTCGGTATAAGGATGGATGTGAGATGAATTGACAAAAGATCAAGGCAAGGTACAAGCTCTAAAGCACAAGATTTGAGGACCACAAGAGAGATATTGGCAAAACAGTACGCCTACTTAGTCTTTAGCTTAGAGAGAGAGAGAGAGAGAGAGAGAGAGAGCAGAAAAAACATTTTTAGAGAGAGAGAGAACAGAGAGTGAGAGAGAGAAGAGAGAGAGAGCAGAGAGGAGAGAGAGAGAGAGAGAGAGAGAGAGAGAGAGAGAGAGAGAGCAGAAAAAACATTTTTAGGAGAAATAATTATGTTAGACATAAGTGAGTTGGAGGGAGGTAGAATGAGTAATAGCTCCGGAATTGTCTTGATTTGATATATATATATATATATATATATATATATTATTATATATATATATATAACTATATATATATATAATTATATAATATAACGTACATAAATATATATATCTATATAATATATATATATAATATATATATATATATATATATATACTGCTTATTAGGGAGGTCCTTAGCTATGGAGATGAAATTTTTTTTTAAAACTTCTTAATACCCTTTCTAGAATTGTTACACATATGGGGAAAATAATTCCCTAAAAAATTTATCATTTAAGAATGAAAAGAGGTTAAAGATTTTACCATTTATTAAAATTTCTAAGCATAAACATAATTGGTATTTATGATTTTGGAGGTTTAACCATTACCATTAAATATTTTTACTGGTCGTCAAAAACTACAGATAATGTTGACTTCTTAGCATCTTGATATCGACGTTTATGTTCGGACACAATTTGTAAAGCGAATTGTTTTCCTCTTCCTTCGCTGTTAGAATTTTATTGTGCTCGTGCATCAATTTTGCTCACCGTTATGCAACACCGTTTATAACCTTTAGGTTATTCCCCATTTTGTAGTTCTTTCCGAAATTGATAGCTATTTTTTCGTTCTGGGGGATGTTTTTCAAAGAAGATAGTATTTTGTAGAGAACCTTTTTAAGAATCTCCTAATTGAATCTTGAGAAGTAAAGTTCCCAATTCCTTATCCCAAATATAGGTGTATACCTAAATTTCTCCATTGAACAGTTTACTTTTTAATATTTTCCTCTAGATTTACCACCACCAGCAATACCATAAGTATTTTACTTTCAACTGGACCGCTTGTATCTAAGAGCTCTAAAGCCGTTGTTTCTGATGTATATCGCAAATGATTACCAAATGTTTGCAAAATTACCTTGCTGATATGTTCATTTATGTCCTAATTATTCTCATTCATGTCCTTGCACAAATGAAGATCACAGAAGGAATTTACAATTTTGAAGAAAAGATACTACTGCAACAGGTGTACGAATCCATGCCTTGACGTAGAGACGTACAAGAAATGTGCACACATCTCTTATTTTGTTGAGCTCATAGACGGGGAGAAGAAATTGGCTTCGGAAAACAAATATTTTAAGGTAGTAAATTGCTTTAGCTGTCGACTTTTCATGATGAAAGACTCTTGGAATTTTGAATGATATTCTGATATTTAAATAAAACTAACTCTTTAATAATATTTAATTTTATTTCTAGTCATCAAATTTTTGTTCCCTAATGGTAATATTATCGATATTCAATTTGACGATAACCAAATTGGAGTCGAGCTAGGGTTTGGTACACGTTCATACTCTAAAATTTAGTTTTGCATTCGGATAGTGAGACTAAATCCCTGTTTGTAAATGCGAGACACTTTCCTTCCTAAGTTGATTGCCCAGATAATTTATATAGAGGTTGGTGTAGGTTTTTATTTATTACGACTATAAGTATATTGTATATTATACATAATCATTGGCTACTACAAAGGGGTAGTGGGGGAAGCAAGAAAAAAATAATATATATTATTTTACTTAGTTGATTATAAATTACTCTCTTCCTTCTGATAAACAGGCATTTAGTAACTATTTCCTTCCTCTTTTCAATACTCGTCGCAGCGCGTGTTTGCGTTGAATTAAAAATGAGAAGTTGGAAAGTAAGGTGTACACAATTGCTCTGGGAATAAATAGTTATAAGAAAACCCGAACCTACTTTAACTTTGTGGGTGATTCAACTGAGTCTTCGTGTCATACACATATATAACACATACTATATCATACCTCTACAATTCCTAATTTTTTCTATATTTCTCATACATACTAAGAGCCTTTCAGCTAGGCACATTTGTTTCTTGTTAAACATAAATGTAATCCAGAAGTTAAGAAACTAGTTTATCACCAGATGACCCGGGTCCAAACTACATCGATGGTGATCATCGATGTAGCTTGGACCTGGGTTATCTGCTTATATAGAAGAAAATATATACCAACGTTAAAGATCCAAGAAAATAATGATGAAAGGTATGAAAAGTAGTTGGCCATCCTATCACCAAAATATACCATTCTCACCAAGAAAAATGTTCCGTCGTAACAGGTGCATTCCCAAACAATTCCTCGAGAATAGAGGATATCCTATATATGCTACCTTTATAGGTTACCGTTATAGGATACCTTCGACCACATTTATATAAAGGGGTTAAAATAAAATCCTACAGACGAGTATCATTTACTGCTCCGAAAATCACTATATATATATATATATATATATATATATATATATATATATATATAATATATATATATTGATATATATATAGGAGATATATATGATATATATATATTATATTGTATAAAGCTACATTTGAAGTTCTATATTATGCATTTTATTCCAATGTAAATGGATAAAACATTATTATTATTATTATTATTATTATTATTATTATTATTATTATTATTATTATTATTATTATTATTATTATTATTATTATTATTATTATTATTATTATTATTATTATTATTATTACACTCTTATTATTAAATTTAATATTAATTTATTATTATTATTATTATTATTATTATAACTGCCTATGTTTCTACTAATACACAAAGAAAAATATCACAACTTAGCCTATCAATAAATTTATCAAATTACTAAATTTTAAACGATGTAATTAGCAACAATACTTTTCAAAATCTATTTCTACTTATTTACTTTTGAATACAATTCTAAATATTATTTTTTTGTATATTATATTATTATTATTATTATTATTATTATTATTATTATGTACATGATTATTATAGTATTATTATTATTTTATTCATTATATTAAATTATTATTATTATTATTATTATTATTCCTTATTATATTATTATTATTATTATTATTATTATTATTATTATTATTATTATTATTATTATTATTATTATTATTATTATTATTATTATTATTATTATTATTATTATTATTATTATTATTATTATTTTTATTATTATTATTATTATTATTATTATTATTCTTATTATTAATTTTTTTTTCTGAATTCTGACTAATGAAATCACTGGATTTATATATGTTACATGGTTATGATAAATTTGAACAATCTGAATGCTGGCGTATGCAGGAATTAGCTACAGCCCCCTTCCCTAGAAAATTTTGAGGAAATCAAAATTTTCAAATGAAAGCAATAAAAAAGGAGTAAAAGTAGAAAAATCGATGTTTGGGGTTAAATTCAACCCCACTCGAAAAAGAAAGAATGAAAATTTCCCATTACATTATGCCTATAGTAAATAAAAAAAGATAAATGCAAGAAAACTGTCAAAATAGATTCGAATTTGAAGAAATTTGCCTCATATACATTTTGATCCCTTGTTTTTTTATTCGCCCAAAAATTTGTGACGACTATTCGTTATTTGGACTATATTTGTCATATAGGAAATGTTTTCTATCAATTGTATTTTAAATTGACATACATCAAATTGAAGCTTATGTTCTGAATTAATAAAACGAATAAAGTTTCCATCCACATTTTCTTTCTTCATTTGTCAGCATAAATTCTGAAATTGTTCTTATAAAGAATATTTTAGTAATTCTTACTATACTCAAGAAGGAAGAAAAAAAGATTGAAGAAAATGGGTTAATGATAAATGAGATTGTAAAGACAGTGTAACTATATAGCTTACAAAACATCCCTCTTCGAGGATATTCCGATGTAGGGCGCATATCCCTCATTACACCTGTCCAAACCAAAACAATGGGAATTTTCGTAGCCTTTTAAAGTAACGGGCCATCCAGGGTGACCCCTGCTACTCGGAGAACAAATAGAGCATATTGAAAGGAACTAAATGTTCACAAGTATAAGAATTCTGAATGCATTGATTGATCATTTTGTCTGATTATTAGAAAATAAAGATCACAGAACAAATGGTTCAGAGTGTTTTCAACACAGCTATGTCTGACGAAATCACATATGCTGTATATCTCATAAGAAGCAGTTTCCATTGTTCCTCAAATATATTATAAAAGCAAGCCTTTCTCTAAAACAGTTTATTTTCTTTCATTTATGCCTATTTACGACGTCGACGTTCAAGGATAAAAGAGAATGCAACAGGAAAAGCTCATAGGGCACAGGCTCAATTTAACCAATCTGAAAGGTCAGGGCGATGCTGGAGCATCATTCATAAGAGGTGAATTCAGGAGTGCCCAAGCTGTTTTAAAGAAATCCTATCCCAAAGCAATGTATACTCACTGAACAAGTCATTGCTTTTAATTTGTGAGGCTTTCTTGCTTCTTATGATGAAGATGAAGTTTTTCGTTTGACAGTTGAATGAACGGAGACAAAATGAAAGATATCTCAAAAACTATAAATCTGGCCCTCTTCCCGGATTAGACGAATGTGACGAACATATTTAGAATATAACGAACTGTGAAACGGGAACCGGCATAATATTCAGCACTAAAACAAAACATTCATCGAATAAATATAGGCTTAATATATAGGTTATTTTTAAGTTAGGTTAGGTTAAGGTTTTTTATTAATGTTAGGTAAAGGTTATGTTTGGATATGTTTTGGTTAGGTAAATTTAGGTTAGCTTATGTTAGAATGGTATATTTTAACGAATTGTGCATGTCGTGATAATAAAGCTGAATGAACTTGTTTTTACTCCTTATTCTAGAAGTTTAAAACGATAAGCCATGCGACCTCGACCTCGACTCAAACCGTCGACTCGACAAATTAAAAATTATTTGTTGAAAATAATTCTTTTTCTCTTTTTCAGTCTATTACGCATTGGGAATTGTGTTTTTTAGCAAGTCGTTTAAAAACTCTAATATAAAAACAAAACTGTAACTGCAAGCTGATAAATAATAAAGAAAGGTTTTAACCACAATATAATATTGTAAAACTTACATTATTCAACTTGCTGAATTGTCACTTTTAACAAAGAGTTAAGAACGTTATATACTGTAGAAAAGTGGTTTAGCAGGAAGTATGTATTCGTAATATTGAAATTTGTGTAAAAAGTTACATTATTCGCAGTGCAGGTAGTAAATTTTACCGCAATACTTTGCACTTTAGGTTACAATTTTAATTACAGTAAAAAAGCTTCGAATATACGAAAACATTTTATTGTGTCACTCCTCCTCCCCAGAATGCAGCTGGCTTTGACTATCACCTTTAACAATTCTCAGCTACTACCCCAAAAAAATCTCGTACGCCTACTGAATGTGTTTTTATTCGATTCATTGATTTTTTATGTGAATTCGTGCAAATGATAGAATGGAGATGCAAATTTTGGGTTTTAATTAATGTTTTTTCTTAAAATTGATTAAAAATTTCTTGACAAATTTGAAGAAACTAAAAAGTTATAAAATAAAGGGGAATAAATTTAATAATAATTAAATTAATATGGGATTTAACTTCTCATATAAAACATAAATTTCGTTTTGCTGGTTTGAACATTTCTTTATTTAATTTTTCATGTTGAAGGCTATGTTTTTAGAGGTTGTCTTTTCATGTACAGCATGTTTAGTTTGTGTTTTTCAATGTTAAAACCTGTTCATTTTATTTCTGTAAAACATAAAAATCTTATTTTCGCATTCGTCTTATCTGGAATTACACTACATATATTTTAATACTGCTACATATTACATCTTAACGATTTAAACATATAAATTTACAATAAAAGCAGTTTTCATCTTGCTTTACATTACAAATAAATAATAATTAAAGCTATTTTGAATCTAAATTTGTAAACAATAAATACACATATCATACATTGACTATATATAAACTACGTAAAAAACTGATTTGTGAATATGTAATATAATAAATTTTAACATGTTTACATTTAAAGGTAATATTCATGTTCTTTCGGCAATGCCAAATAATTTGACATCTGATCCTTGTAAGACATTTCAGGGTCTCTCTAATAGCCTTTTAGTGTCTTTTTAGCCAAATGCAACAGTTTAAAATTAAGAATAATCAACATACAGACGTACGAAATTATTTTAAAAAACGAAAATATTTAACTGCTCAAAATAAGATAAAAGCCATGGTAATAGTTATTTATGATTTATGAGTATCTTTGAAAACATCAGAAGCATGTTTGACAACATAATGATGATATTTTGGAATGGTTGCAATAAGATGGATGTTGATAAGTGACAAAATGCTGCATTCATATCTTGTGCTAGTTCCGAGATAGGCCCATATTGAGAAATCACAACTTCCGCGGAAGCAAGCCCTAACTTGGCGAGGAAGTTCGCCCACAGCGGTTTTTCTTCGATGTTTTCGACTTGATTTTCTCACCGGCAGATGAAGATTTGCTCTGTTCAGCCCATTCACAGTAACGGAACACTAAAAGTAAGGAAGTAATAATGAAAATAAGAATAAATTAATTTTTAGGCTAAAACTTACTAATTTAACAATTTAA
>JABUQX010000752.1:5000-27500 GCA_015478945.1 Trachelipus rathkii | reverse complement strand
AGTAGATTGTGTAGTAAGTAAACTAAGAAAAGAGGGCGCTTACCAAACACGTCTGTAAGCATCCCTAGAGTAATCTCTAGATTCCAGAAAGATACTTGAGATTCTGCCATTGTTAATGTGTCACAAAGGGACGTATCATTGATATTGAAAAGGAATATTCCAGACAGCCTCAAAACTCTTTATTCCCAACTGGAGAGTCTTTCTTTGGTCCTTGAATAGCAACTTCTCTTTGATATAAATTATAAAACGCACACAAATATGGTTTAACATCAAAAATTCAAATTGGTAAACATAATGATGTTTCATAATATGTGGATGGCTTTAAGTGTGAAGTTACAATGACTTGAAAGAACGTCATATCATACGCCCTTAATGAAGAAACAAATATTATTGACACTGTAATAAGGAAACAATACGGAACTGAAATTCCGGAGCGAAGTGCTCCAGAGCTTATAGTGGAGCCGGAGCAAGTGTCTTCAGAGTTCCACGGAGCCGTAACGGGAGCCAACCCAATATTTTATTTATATATATATATATATATATATATATATATATATATATATATATATATATATATATATATTATATATATATATATATATATATATATATATATATATATATATATATATATATATATTGGGAAAGAAGGTGGGGTGATGATGATGATGAGATGATATAATGTATATCCTGAAAAATATCCTGCCCGTGAGTGGTGGTAATGCCTATATATATATTATATATATATATATATATATATATATATATATATATACATATTGTTTATATAGAGATGAGTATAAATATATATATATATATATATATATATATATATATATATATATATATATATATATATATATTTTTTTTTTTTTTTTTTTACTATTTTCTTTGTATTTTGTTTAAAAGGTTGTATTTTTAAAATCTAAAAGTATAAAAATACACTCCCATAAGTGTCAAGCATTATACACATATATTATTGCCATAAATGCATCGATTCTTGACCAAAAACTTAACTGCTATGCTCATTATTTCATGCCCTCTACTGTTAATTCTTGAACACTATTCCTTTTAACTCATTTAGGGTTCATATATATATATATATATATATATATATATATATATATATATATATATATATATATATATATATATATATATATATATATATATATATATATATATATATATATATATATATATATATATATTTTTTATGGTTTAGATATATATTTTTTTTTTTTTTTGGGGGAGCTTTCATATATTGTTATTATATGATACTAACAATAAATTTAATTGTGAATAAACAGGATTAAAAAAATTTAATTAAAAAAGGTAATTATTTAATATTATCGTACTTTTTTAAGAATATTACGTTTGCCATCGCCCGAGCCGTAGTGACGCTCAGGATATTTTCGCAAGTGCAAAAAACCACGGTTCTATATATTTACTATGAAAAAACCTAACCGAAAACAAGAGAAACGGTGTTGCAGCAAAGTTGATTCATGTAGGTTAGGTCGAAATTTACCGCATCGACGATCAATATTGGTTAGGTTGCGTTTTACTGCCCAATAAGTTCAGGTTATGATATGTTTTGTTATGTATACACAACATCTATATATGAAACGTTTTTTACCCCAAAACACTATTTTTTACCCTACCTTGAATTCTTTCACTCGGAGCACTAGAAGCCGTTTTCTTTCTCATGCAAAATCAACGTTTTGGCTTACTTTATCATTTATTTTTTAATATTTTATATTTCTTATCTTTCTCGTTCACATCTTAAATAATTGCTAGTATCATATACTACTAATATATGAAAAATAAAATAATAAAAAACCGTATTTATCTGCACCATGAAACGGAAAAGTTCCTCTCTCTCTCTCTCTCTCTCTCTCTCTATATATATATATATATATATATATATATATATATATATATATATATATATATATATATATATATATATATATATAGTGTGTGCGTGTGAGCGCATAACAGTAGTTTACTGTGCAAGACACAAACCCTTTTCCAATAAATGTATGAAGAGGTGAGATTCTTTGTAATGAGAAAAGGTGTTGATAGTAACAAGGTGATATAGAATAATAGTAATATTGGATAAATACAAGTAAAATATTTTTGGCACTTTAATTTGGCACCTGTCGGATTTGCGGTCGTTCTTCTTTGATTTCCCATGGAATGATTACTGTTTCCGTGGGGGGGGGAGGGATCCATCTGAGTGTGCCGAGTGCGATTACCGAGGCGATTCTCTGGCATGAGGAGTACATTTTCTCTCTCTCTCTCTCTCTCTCTCTCTCTCTCTCTCTCTCTCTCTCTCTCTCTCTCTCTCTCTCTCTCTCTCTCTCTCTCTCTCTCTCTCTCTCTCTCTCTCTCTCTCTCTCTCTCTCTCTCTCTCTCTCTTAAAAGAAAATTCACTTCTCTATTCTACTCATCACTTACCTCCTCCATTGAGAAAGGCTCGAATCTACGCCTTGCTACACAATCTCATCCTTTACCAGTCAAACTCTCTCACCCAAGACTTAACCACGATTCTCATTCTCACATATACTCTATAAAGTTTAGAGACACACTTCCATATTTCCTAACATCTCTGAATTGCACACTCTTTAAACGCCGAGTATCACGTCATGTCGGCATTTGAATTGGCCACTTGCTTGGGAATTTCTCCCAATCTGCTGGCATTTTGGTAGGCCTCCTGCCTTGCCCACCAGAGATATATATATATATATATATATATATATATATATATATATATATATATATATATATATATATATATATATAATATATATATATATATATATATATATATATATATATATATATATATATATATATATATATATATATATATATATATATATATATATATCGTGGGAATGTTTGAGGCTTATAGAAAGTACGCTTTACTAAGCTGGGCGAACATTGCATGACTCAAAACATTTCGACACATGATGAAACGAAACATTTTTGTGTCTTTAGGTATTGAATGCATCATTTTTAAATTACTTAAAAGCTTCACATTGGCTCACACAAGGCGGAACAAAAGTTGTGACACACAACGACACACGATGAAACAAGTTGACACAAAAAGTCGTCTTCCTCTTTCAAGATGTTTCGCGTGTCGAAGTGATTTGTGTCCGGAAGTGTGAGCCCAGCTCTTATATATTATTTGAGCACTTCAAATTTTGGATGATTAGTGCTTAATCGGATCTAATAGTTAAATAAAATCCTAACAATATTTAAATAAATCTTTAAAATAAATATAAAATTATTTAAAAAAAAAATTATTATGCGTTTTAAAAAAATTAATTTAAAGCAAGTTTATAAAAAACAAAGTTAATAAATATTTTTATGTAAATATCATAAAGAGTTTTTGCAATAAAAGGCGCAATGAAGAATTACATTATTTCTTGAGATAAATTTCACGTGTTCTTTGTTTTTTGTTTTTTTTTCTTAAACCTCCGGTGGGTAATGGCCAGAGGCCTTCACACAATCCACCAGAATTTTGGAAGAGAAAAATGGGGCAAATCAAAGGCTGGCATGACCCTCTCATGACTCATAACTCAATACAAGGCGTTTGAAACTGTAAACGTGGGAGAAAATAAAAGAAGGAAGAGTATCCAGACCTTACCAGTAGATTATTACACGTAAGAATGAGAACAGCGGTAAAGTTTGAGGTAAGAGAGTCCGACAGAGAATAGATGATAATGTGGAACGACGACTCGAACCAACACCTCTCAAAACTTCAAATGAGGTGTATGTCCAGAGAGCTCAGAAGAGCGGCGTCCATTGTAATAGCAATAACATCAGGAGAGCGAAGGAACAATTAGACTGTCAAAATGATACTGCCAGATAGTTAATGTAAGCAAGAAAGTTGATAAGTAAAAAAGGCATGCTGGAAAAGCCGTGTATATATATATATATATATATATAATTATATAATATATATATAATATTATTATTATATATTATAATATATATATATATATATATAATATATACTATATATAGTATAATATAATATATATATAATCATATATATTAATATATATATAATATGTATATAAAGCTCATGTCGGTTATCTGTTTCCAGTGAGTTTGTCATTTTTTTAACCTAAGACATTTTCGAACAATAGTACAGTGCGCGCATGGAGCCAGATGCTTATTTTTTTCAGCAATGCAAGGTGGAAATAGATAATATAAATATAAAATGTAAGTTAAATTTAAATTAAGTAAAGGTACTGAATGCGTTAAAGTAAAGGTTATGTAAAAAGTTACGTAGAGTTTACATAGATATTGGCCTAAGCTTTTTATTTTTAAAGGTGTGACAGCTGCTTTTATTACTATATGTTTAAATTTGACTCTACATATTTTAATTTCACGTTTATTTAATATGTTCGAATCCATGTAATCGAATGTATATGAGTGAGCAGATATAACGACAATGATCCATATATATATATGGTGATAATATAATATATATATATATATATAATATATATATTATATATACTATATAATATATAATATAATATATATATATATATATGACTATATATAGTATAATATATATATATATATATATATATATATATATATAAATATATATATACTATATATAATAATATATATATAGTATATATATATAGTATATTATAGTATTATATAATATTGATATAGTATATATACATACTAAGTTATATATATATAATACGCTGTCGTGCTATATAGTATATGATAGGTATTTATTTTTCCGATGGGGCGTGGTGTGACTACTGTTTTTAGTATTGTTGATAACATGATTACTTCCTACTGTAAATGATAAAATTTTGTAATGTTTCTGCTGCTGCCCCAATAATTTTTAAGCAAAGGCTAGTTTTGGAAAACCTGTTCTGAATCTATGTTCAAAATAAATGAAACAATTTTGTAGAAAAGTAATGAAGAAGAAATCAAACTAGAAAGTTCAACTTCAGCAAATAATAGTATTAAGAGTTTAGATTATAGTTTCAGTTAGGTTGAGTATAAAGAACTATTTTTTACAGATATTTAGGACTTTGGGCTTTGAAACTAAACAAAAGAAAACATTGCTAGGTTTACCAGTCTCTGTTCATATATGATCGTACTACTACTATCGCAAATGACGATTAATGTACAATTTTATACACGCTATATTCTAAATCTTCTGAAGAAAAATAAAGAACTTTGAATCAACGAGTTCGTTAGTATAAATGGATCCGAAGCAAGTCAATTATATTATAAACAGAAGGAAAGTGAGCAGAAGCAGACTTCAAAAAAATTACCGGCTGAGTATCACTTATTTTTGAGAAAAATCTGGGGGAAGATATGGCAAAAAAAAATAGTCACGCTGAACATCCCTCTTCTGGATGAGAGTAGTAGTGAATTAGAGAGAGATGAGAGAAGAGAGAGAGAGAGAGAGAGAGAGAGAGAGAGAGAGAGAGAGAGAGAGAGAGAGAGAGAGAGATTGTACGATAATGAGTATAATATAATAATAATCAATAATAATAATATTATATATATTATATTATTATATATATAGTATATAGTATATAATATATAATACTGAATACACTATACTATAAGATATATATATATATATATATATATTAGTATATATATATATATGGATATAGTATATATATAAATATATTATATAACTATATATAAGCATATATGTATATATAATGTTTATATATTATATATATATGTATATTAATTATATAAAAGAGCAAAATAAATAACATTAACAAAACAGAAAGATCTTAAAAATTAAAAAAAGAAATTAAAAAATATAATATGTATAAAAATAAACATTTCGGCTCCCAAAATACAAAGAGCGGTCGTTTGGGCAATGTTCCCAAATTAAAAGATATTGTCATGATAAACATTATTACAATTACATTTTTTTTAATGAAATAGCTTTTATATATATATATATAATTTATATATATATATATAATATATATATCATATAAATAATATAATTATATATATACTATATATATATTTATATGTATAATAATATATATAATAATAATCTATATATATATATAATTTATTATATATATATTTATTATTTTATTATATTATTATTATATATATAATATATATATATAAGTTATATTATACTATATATATATATATTGTATATAGTAAGTAATATATATATATATATTATAATATATACTATTATACTATATATATATATATATTATAGTATCTACGATAGTATATATCGATATATATATATGTATATTATATATATAATATATTATATATATAGTAATATAGTTATTGTGCCTCTGAACTAATTTTTAATTGTATTATTTCTTATTATTATTATTATTATTATTATTGATTATATTATTATTATACATTATTATATTATTATATATTATTATATTTATTTAATTATCATTAATTATTAATTATTATTATTATTAAGTCAAGAAGAAATAAAATAACCAAAAACCTAAAGATAAATAAAAAAAATATATACATAAAAGTTTAGGTTTTAAAAATGTTTCAAAATTGTTTTGTCTTATAATTTTAATCAAAACATTTTTTTTAATAATAGCTTTTATATACTATATATATAATAGTATATATATACTATATATAGTTATATATATATATATAATAATATATATGTATATATATATATCTATATATAATTAAATTTATAATATATGATATATATTATATAATATATATATATATTATATATATATATATCTATATTATATATATATTATATATATATATATATATATAATATATATAATATATATTAAATATAATATAGTATATATATATATATAGTATATAATATATAATATAAGTTATATAGTATATAATTATATATATATATAATATTATATATTATATATATATATATATACTATAATATATATATATATAATAATTATATATATATATATATACTATGATATACATCCAGATATTTAATTTGTTTCCTGAATCTGAAACTAATTGTTAATTATTATTTTTATTATTATTATTATTATTATCTATTATTATTATTATTTTATTCATTATTATTATTATTTTAGTATGTATTATTATTATTATTATTATATTATTATTATTATTGATTATTAGTCAAAGAAACTTTAAAATCAATAAATCTAAACATAAAATAAAAAATAAATATATCAAATAAAAGTCTCGTGGTTTTAAAAAATGTTTCAAAATAAATTGTTAAATTTTTGTTGATGAATTTGAATTAAACTTTTACGTTGGATTAAACCTCAACGATGACGTTAGCCTAGAATTGATCGTTTAATGAGACAATCGCTGGTGAACTATTTTTCACAGATAATTTATCTTTCTCTCTCTCTTCTCATAAAATATTCCAATAAAATCCTCTCTCCCTCTCTCCTCTCACTGCTCCTCTCTCTCTCCATCCTCTAGAGCCAAAGAAGGTTGTCGACTCCTCGTAGATATAAATCCTCTCTCCTCCAATCTCTCCTCCATAATAGTATGCTGAATAATTGGGTGTTGTGTTATGAAGTCTTAGGGTGTGCCTTGTGAATTGTGTATTTTAAGAATAGTATAAGATTAAATAAGATAAGACCCTAAATACTCTCCTCAAACATCTCTATGTATGTGTGTAAATGTGTGTGTTCTCTCTCTCTCCAATCTCGTTCTCTCTTCTCAAACACTCTAACCTCCAAAAATCTCACCCACCCCCCTCCAGCCTCAATGCATCACAATATCTCAAATCGCAAGTCCTCTAAAGACAATCTCTCTCCACTCGCTTACTCAGATCGTCTCTCTCGTGCATGTGTGTTATAGGGTGTGGTGTGAATGAATAAGTGTAAGTGTGGTTGTCGTCGATGGTGTGTGTTTAAATATTAGTAACTAAGAACCTGCGCTTGTCGAAATAAAATAATAAAAAAATATTCTCCAATTCGCATCCAACCTGAGTTACGATCACTATAATGAGGCTCCTTAAAAAGTTTTAAGACACATTCTCAATGATTTGTGTGATTAGGAGTTATATGAGGTAATTCAATCTAGCATTAAAGTTAAAAGAGAAATGTCATACATAATAATTTACTACCATAAAAAATGAGTCGGATAGTTTAAAAAAAAAAAAGTAAGCATTTTGATTAAGTAACTGGGAAGTCAATTGTTTTTTTTGTACTTGGAGTTTTTTTTTTATGCGTTTTGAAGTTTTTAATCTTTGATGACAATTGTATCAATCCTTATAAATCTAAATACTGAAATGGAAATATCTAAATAACATGCGGATAGTTACATCCCTTTATTTATTATTATTCCATTATTATTATTATGTATTATTTATTATTCAATATATAACTATAATGATTAAATAAAAATAAATTATTATTGATTGATTATTAAAATTGATTATATCTATTTTATATTATTTTATTATTAACCTCCTAATTATCTAATTATTGTTATCTATGATTATCAGCTTCAACAATTCATCTTTAATAAAAGTTATTTCAGTACAACGTAGTCTATTATTGACAGTTAAAATTAATTAAAAAATCGGGACAGAGTCCCAGATCATAAAACTTTTCTTTTCTTTTCCAATTAAAAAGAATGCAAAAAGTTGAGAAGAAGGCGGGCCACCGTTATATTATAAAACAAATTCCCACCCCCCTCGATCTGGGAAAACCTAGAATGAAGCAAGGCGTTAATCTTAAAAGGCCAATATAAATCCGGTCGCGCATACTTACAATCGTTTAAGAAGTTCTAACCACGCACACGCTCAAACCCACGGAAATTGGCCACAAAGAAATCAGCATAAAAGATATGGGCGGGGGGGCAACAGAGTTTTTTGAAAAGAAAGGCTCTTATCTTTCGGTAAACCTTTCGTTATAAAATCTAATCTTTAAAATATAATACAAAAATTTCATTTTGAAGTTCACAACTAAGGTTGAAGAACCAGGCCTATTAAGAGTATATACCAAACTGGGGTATAAAATGATTGGTGAAGGTTTAAACTATAAGTCAATAACAGCTTTTGCTTCTTTGGCTTACCCCAAAAGAAATGGTGTGTTATTTTACTTTCAATAAAACTTGACTAAGTTTTAGTTTTCTGAGGTAGATTTTTATTTATTGATAAGAGAGTTGGCAACCATTTTTCTGTTTTTTAGGATGAAAGTTACTGTTTACCAGTAATCTTTTTTCAGCAAGCTGTTCTTTTATTTTCCCATAATGTTATTTAGTATATGCTTTAATATAATTATTTTTTTATTTAAAAATGGACTTAATGGTAGAGCTAGTGAAATTAAATTTTTTTTTTGCCAGTTGCAACTTCAGCTATTTATACTTAGGGAATCATTAATTGTAGGCGATTAAATAATCTTGAAGCTTTCTTCACATAATTGAACTATACACCTCCGTGGTTGTTAGGAGCGTTAAAGAAAATAATGCATGGAATAAAGAAAATGAAATGTAAGAGGAGAAAGATGGAGTCATTAACAAAAGTTAGGTAAAAAAAGGACTCATGGAAAAGCAGATTGCATGATTAGAGTAGTGACTAGGATGTGTTTATTATAAAGTCAAACTACATTATTTGTTAGTTTTTTATATAGATAGTTCAATATTGTTATGCCACTCATGGTTTCAAAGCTATTTATATAATATATAGTATATATATATATATATAGTATATATATATTATATAATATATATATATTTATATATACTATATATATTATATATATTATATATATATATATATTATTATATATAATATATATATATATATATATATATATATACTAATAGTATATATACTTTTTTTTTTTTTAACAATTTTACGATTATCAACTGAAGACTAAATCTCCGTAGATAAAATAAAAAGAATAAAAAAATTTTGTCAAAAATTTTTGTCTATACTATTCTCTGGTAATTGTTACATTAGGAGGCCCACTTACTTAGATTTTTATAAAAATCGTAGGACAAGACTACAAAAAAAAAAAAAAAAAAATAGTAATTGCAAAATAAAAAAAACAATTTATATAATTCTTTAGGCAAAAAAAAGTTACAGCCTCGTGTCAAAGTTTAAAAATCTCAGACTATTTTTATTAAAAAATCTGACACTGCAATTTTCTTATTTATTGTAATTTACGAATAAAGCCAAGGGGAAGACATGTAAAAGAAATAGTATCTCCATTTAGACCAGGATACAAAACTCCTGCTAGGTTTATGGAAATTGTAATCTAAGTTAATTCTAGGTTTACAGCAATCGTCGGATCCATCCCAGGTTTAAGGTGCTATACATTTTTAAGACCCTACTAGTTTGAGGTTGGTTGATCTGTTTTAACGTACAGGCTAAATCTGTGATTACTACAAACCTATCCAATAACGTGAACTAGGATGATCCTTAAACGACCTTGAGGCCATTCAGTTTTAGATAATTAGTCCGTTGAGGGGTAATGTTATCAGATTTTGATTATTATTTTTCCGTATTAATCATTAAGTTAGTCGACTATCATTTTTACCCATGTAGATAAAAATAATTTGTTTCAACAACACATAAGTGACATTGCGCTTTGGCTAAATTTACATGACAATATTTTAAAAAATGAATATTTTTTTACAACAAATCAACATTGATATATTAAATGAATTATTTAAAAGTAAAATTATTGAAAAATACAGAATAAAAATAAAAAAATGTTGAATTGTGGCTATATATGCATTAAATTTACTGAGAAATTTTTCTTTTTGTAATATTATTTTATATTAATATTTTAATTTTAATTCTAAACCAAATCAAATACTGTGGGAGTAATGCAGGAGGCTGGCGCATATGCATGAATAGACTGACTTGGCTTGAAGCACTCGCTTCAAATTGCGTGTTACGCCGCGAGTAGGGTTGGGGATTAAAAAAAACCATTCGTTTTTTTTTTTTAAAAAAAGAACACGTTTTTTTTTTAAAAAAAGACCAAAGGCCAAAATTTTTTGTTTTTTTTTGTTTTTTTTTAAATTACTTAATTTTCATATATATCTAGTATTTCTATGGTTTTAAGCATTAAAATACAGTAACTACAATATGTCTTAAAAGAGGGTATTTGCACAATATAATAAAGTAGATTTTTAGTACTTAAATAAGTTATGTTTAGTGCTCCTGAGGCATATTAATTATTACATTATCCCACATTATATTATTATTAATATTATTATTATGATTTAATTATATTTATCTATTATTATAATTAAAATTAATAATATATATATATATATATATATATATATATATAATATATATATATATATATATATATATTCTATATATATACTAATATAATTACTATATATATATATATATATATATATATATTTATATATAAATATAGTATATATATATTATATATATATATATAATCATATATATATATATATATTATATATATATATAAATATATATATATATATATAAACATACAGAATAATTTATAAGTACTCTATAGCCTAGATATCATTCATCAACCATTTTTCCTCCCCATAAACCTGGTGGATAAGAGTGACCGTAACAAGCATCAGCAAGAAGACAACAAAGCCAGTAGAAGGAGAATATGACAAAAGTTCGAAAGAAAGCCCAGCCTTACCCCCTCTCTGATTCCATTAATAGTAAGGACTGTCGCAAGTATTCATTAAATCCACCCTATAGCTCTCACCGGAGACTGCGAGGGACCCTCAACTATGTAAAAGCGTCAGTGTAAAAGGGTCATACCCTTGACCACAGGTGGGCCCAACAACAATACCCCCTTACAAACCCCTGCCATTATTCTCTTATTATCGCACCATTTATTCTCGCCTTGCCCAAATCCATTTCTTCTCCTTCAGACCATTCGTTATTACCTGACCAATCCCCTTTTTCTTCGATCCCCAGCCAGAGTCGTAAACAATTTCAATCGTCACTATCACAATCTGCTTAATAAACCGACTATCCATTCTGGCTCTCCAATGACCAAACCATCTCAACATACTTTCATTTTATTCTCTCGTTTACCCCCTTTCTTCACAACACACACAAACTCTCTAATAGTTTAGTTCACTCATTTTATCAATTTTTCTCCAACCTAGCATGCCCCCTAAGATTGGACCATCTGAACACCAATTGAACTTTAGAATCTATTACTTCTTATTCCAGTACCATAGTCTCACTACTTATACAATAAACACAGCGTAACAACAATGACCGTTATTAAGGACCTAGCGCACTTAAACGACTTAGTCCCTTATACATTCACCAACGATTAAATTGCACCCAGCCACCCTTCTACCATTCACAACTTTCCTTACTAACCTCTGGCAGTATCCAGTTCCAAATCATCCTCCCTATTACTACCCATAAATATTTTAAAACTCGGACACTTGTTCCAGCTGATCACCATCTTAACATAACTTCACACTGAGGATGTCCTCACTCACAACCCAATAACCTAACCTCTTATCTACGGTTTACTTTCAAAACCCTCTTTTTACACACTCTCTCTACTACCAATCCTCTCAAAACTCTTTCAGATCTCTCACACAAAACAAATCACTCCGCATTATCAATAGGATAGGGCACCCTCCACTCATCTTTCATGCATTCTAACACCATTTCTTGTCACGCCCACCTTCAATTCTTATCATAACCCCATCCATATACAAATTGGATAAACCAAGGGACATAACACAACCTGCCTCACTCCGCTATTAATGACTAAACCAATACACTTTTGACACCATTATTACTTTTACACACGCCTCACTATCGTCATACATACTTTTTCCATTCAGAAGCCTACCACCAACACTTATATCACTAACACCTGCCATCTAGACCTTCCCTATTAACCCTATCATTACCACTGTTGCAAATCCATAAACCTAAATACAATTTATTCTTCCTATCTCTCATTTTTCTCTATCATTTTGTTTCAATGTAAGATTTGATCCACACATTCCTCTACTACCCCGTAAAACACCCTTCTTCTGTACACCAATCACGTCCTTCCAGTCACCGCGGCGCACTTTCGAACCAAAACACCAAGCATAATATCTTCCTCCTAATATTCAATAAACTAATACCCATATAATTCTTTACAATTCCCTTTATCTCCCTTACCCTTCATATAAAGGTACAATTACTGCTCTCCTCCAATCCTCGAAACTTATTTACCCTCCATAAACGCGTCTGATAGCACAAACTTCAAGATTCAGATCAATACCATCTTGCTCATTGCTTGATCTTCACCAGTAATTTCATCTATACCTGCCAATTTACCATTCTTCAACTTTTCACTCTACCCATTACCCTCCTTCTTTGCTAAAACCTCATCCCCAAATACCTATTCCTCTTGTACCATCAAACCCAAACAGCTTCATTAATACCTATCATTACTGCCAATATCTATACAGACTTTTTCAAAGTTCTTCTTCGTCCAACACTCCACTCACACTCCATTTCATCAGCTACAAAAACACAATCCCTATTCATTATATTCTAAGCAGGTTCCCTTATTCTAATTCTTAACCTTTCAGCGCTTTCCTCCAGAAGAGCTTCCTATTTCCTGGTAAGTCCCCATTCATGCTCCTTCCAACTGTTCATTACCTCTTCTTTTCTCTTAGGTATGCATCTTTTAGCATTCCTTGTTTCCTCCTTATGTAATTCCAGACATCTTTCTTTGAACCTCATCATTTGCGTTTAGTACATTCAACCACACTTCATTTTTACTTTAACCGCTTGCATTCCACCATTACTTTCCACCACTCACTGTTATCATTTCTACTTCCTAAGCACAAACACGTACTTCTTTTGCACTGGCTAACAATTGCTTCCTTCATTTTGCTTCCAGATTATCAGTTTCCAATTTGTTTCACCATTCGACTGATTTATTGCGAGCGTTACTATATACTATATCCTTATACCTATGTTCACTAAACTCAACTTAATTTTACAAACATTCCTTCGCTTATCACCTTCACTCTCCATCCAAAGTCCCCAATAAATTTTAATTTTACATAGAAACAACATAATGAATTCGATAATCTCATTCCTAAACCCCTCACTGATTTAACATTCCACACATACTTCAAACATCTCCTTCTTCACCAAACACAAAATCAATCATACTTTTCACTTCGATACATCTTCTACCTACACCAACTCTATATACTTATGACGATACTCTTGTGTTTAAAGAAAGATAATTACGTTTACACCATCACCTCTTCCCCTCACACAGAATCAATCACTGTTCCTTACCATTCTCAATTTTCTCCTGACACCCCAAAACCACCTGTTTATACAATATTTTTTTATTCATATAGCGTCGGCGGCGGTGGACGGCTGACCACTTTAGGCTATAACTTGAGTCTCCCGACTCTCCCTAACTCTCTCCACTTTTAAAAAAAATTTTTTTCTTTTGTTAAAAAAAAAGCAATATAGTCGGTCATAAGCACACAAACAAATAATAATTGTAATTCTAATAATTAAAGTTTTCATAAAGTATTGTAAATAAACGCCGAGTCAGCCGCCGTGGCAGGCGTGAACGGCAACCACAGTTGAGGTGGTGCCTCGGACCATCTGTTTAATTCGTCTTTTACGATATACAATTTCAATTATATATTTTAATTTTTCAATAACTAATAATAATAATTATTTATACATATTAAAATTTCGTTATATTAAATCTATGTCGAATAATGATATAAAATACAGACATATAAAATTAAGGTGGTCCGATTCACCCCTCTCCGCCCAAAAATTTTGACACTTTTTTAATGACTCGGTTTTTTATTAAAATTCATTTTTTTTAAAAATTTTTTTTACCTTAATATATAAGTAACTTTTTTTTACCATTTAAATTAATTTATTAACGTAATAAAAATGTCAATAATAATACGTAAAAATACGAAAAACAATGGTGGTCCGAGCCACCCCTCCCATCAATTTTTACGGCGGGGGTGAATCGGACCAAGTTAGGCCCGTTTTTTTATGCCACTAATACTGCTTGGATACAAAAATTTACTTTGGCAGTTTAAAGCTAACCATACCCGAGTGTATCCACTGAAAAATAATTAAAATCGATCATAATTTTTTATTGTAAAATGAAGTAAAAACATTCACATTTCACAAAAGTGAAAGTTCATTGAAGGACACAATTAAAAGCCTAATTTCCTAACATTTTTTAAAAAAATATCAAAACTTTTTCTAGAATTAATATGATATAAATAAGACTCTTGTAGTAACTACCGTCCGTGGCTATTAAATGGAGCGAAAAAAAAATTTTTTTTTTTATTATTTTTTTATTTTAATTTAGAGTGGACCGAATCACCCCTTCTAAAGAGGCGGGCCCGGCACCCGCCCGACCCGCTATATATATATAAGTAATATTATATAATATATATATATATTAATACTATATAATATAATAATACTATATATTTATATATATTATATATACTATCTATTTATATATATAATATATTATATATATACTATATATAGACTGTATATTATAAAATCCCGTATTAATAGTTCATTATTTAGGGCCCTTAGAATTAGTATTGGCTACTACTGCTTATAATTTAAAACATGTTAATATACATAAAAGAGGTAATTTTGAAAAAAAAAAAAAAAAAAAACATTTTGTTTTTAAAAAAATGAAGTGTTTTTTTCAAAAAAAAAAACGGACATTAAAAAAAAAACCGTTTTTTTCACAACCCTACCCGCGAAGTGTGCCATATAGCGTTCTTACACGGCACCGCTCGCGCGCAGAGCGCATTAGAAGCGAGCAGTCTGCTATGCATGTACGCCAACCTGCTGTTCATTAGATTAAAAAATAGCGCGGGCGGGTGACTGGGCCCGCCTCTTTAGGAGGGGTGACATGGTACACTCTTAAATTAAAATAAAAAATAAAAAAAAAATTACATAAAAATTTTCCCTCAATTTTATAGCCGCACCTTCAGTCTTACCAAGTTTATTAGATCATACTTTAATTTAGAGAGTTTTATTATTTTTAAAAAAATATAGAATAAATGCAGGCATATACAAAATGGCCTTCAATAAAATTTCACTTCTGAAAAATATTAGTTTTTTGTATCTCTGTTATTATAAAATGAAAATTGTGAATGGATTTTAATTATTATTTTCAGGGGTATACAATGTAATTGCGAAGCTTTAAGCTGGCAAAGATAAATTTTTTTCCAAACAGTATTAGTGGCAAATTCACGGGGCCCAAACTTGGTCCGATTCACCCGCCCGTAAAAAATTGATGAAGGGGTTGAATCGGCCACGCATTGTTCTTTCGTATTTCTCTTACGTATTATTGAACCATTTTTATTTATGTTTAATTTAATTTAAATATAAAATTTCCTTATATTAAGTAAAAAATTAAAATAAAAACTAAATTTTTTATAAAAACTGATCGAGTTCCAAAATTGTCAACATTTTTGAGCGGAAGAGGGGAGATCGGACCACGCTATATTTTTATGGCTTATTTATGTTCATCATTATGAATTCTTTTATTACTTTCACGAATTTTAATATGCAAAATACATTATTAATATTAAGTAAAAATTAAAATATTAAAACTTGCAATTTGTACGAAGAGGAATTTAAACAGATGGTCTGATTCACCCTCAATGGTGGTCCGATTCACCCCTCCACATTCAGTCTTTAAATGCGATTAATTGCTTTAATAAAACTTTTCATTATTAGAATTACATATTATTTTTACATGAGTGCTTATTACGTTTCTTATTGTCATTATAAATCTTCATTTTAAAAAAAAATTCCAAAAAGTAGCATTAGGGGAAAGTCCGGGAGACGAAGTTTACTAAAGTGGTTCCAAGTCACCCCGCCGAGCGACTAATATAATATAATATATATATTATTATATATATATATATATATATATTATATATTATATATATATAGTATATATATATATTAATATATAATATAATTATATATATTTTATATGACTATATATTAACTATTATATCATCAACCCGGGCCATTTGCACGAATTTTTCAGCCTTCTTTTTGGTTTTAAGTAACTGTAACTTAAAAACTATGACACTTACAGAAATTTAGTTCTATTTCCAATAATAAAATATAGGCATTTGGCAATCATTTAAAGTAAAGAAATTCAAAAAGATACAAATAATAACTATTTAAAAAGTATCTAAAAAAAAAGAAGGAAAAATTTTTGGGGGCAATTTCAGCACACAACTAAAAAAATATAAATTTACCCATTTTCTGGTTGAAAAATTAGCGCTAAATTGAGCTTCCTAACGTGTTAGTAGTAGTAAGGACATGCTAAATTAGCTGCACTTGCCAGACTTTCAGCTCAATTTTCTGTTAATCTTGCACCCTTAGCAATTTTAGCTACTCGTTTATTAGTTTTTGTTGTTGTCGGGTATGTTTATATTGGTTTCCGATGCCTCTGAGTCCGACTCCTGTGGTTACTGGTCCAATTGGCCACCCAGTCAAGGAGTGAGGGGAGTGGGGGGGAAATTAGAATGGAAATTCTGAAATTGCGCCGGAGTTTTCAAATATAAATACTTTTTAATAAATTTCTCTAAATGCATTTTATATGTATACATAGCTTAAAAACCTGTACTGTCAAAGAGTAAAGTGAATTTCAAATTTTTACAAATTTTTTTCTTTTATTTTTTGTACACAGACCTTATAAATCAAAATTCATTTATAAAAAAAATTTTTTAAAGAAAATCGAAAAAATCTAGGTTATATATATATTTTTAAAAAAAAAAATTTTTTCTGCAGTCCACTGCACCTGTTGTCTGCTACAAACTTTTATTAAAAATTTTTTTTTGTAAAACTTTAGTTTTTTTTGTTAAAACAATAAAACAAAAATCTGAAAATGCCCCCGATGTTCTGAAATTTACCCCGGTGACGGTTATATATTATATAAATAATATATATATATATATTATATATGATATATATATATATAATATATACTATATACTATATAATATATATATAGGTCGGATCGGGCAGAGGTTACGTGGACCACTAATAGGATAACTTTGAGTCTCCCGACTCCCCCTAATGCACTTTTTTGGAAATTTTTTTTTGTAAATCACGGCCCAATAGTCAGGTCAAGCACACAAAAAAATAATAATGTAATTACTAATAATAAAGTTTTATTAAAGTTTGAATAACGCCGCTTCAGCCTGGCCGTGGAGGGGTGAAGCGGACCACCCATTGAGGGGTGACCTCGGACCATCTCTTTAAAAGGTAATTATATACCGATAATATCAATTATATATTTTAAATTTTAATATAAGTAAAGTAATTTCCACTAGTCCTTATAACATGGAGAAAAGAAAAGAAAATTTCCAGAGTTAATATTATTATATATGGATAATAACTAGGTGGTCGATTCACCCCTCTCCGCCCAAAAAATTTTGACACTTTGTTGAAACTCGTTTTTTTTATCACAAAATTTCATTTTTTTAACAAATTATCCCTTGCTAAAAGGAAATTTTTTTTACATTTAAACTAAAATATAAGATAATAAAAATGTCAGGAAACGACACATGGGTTTTGATAGCTTGTGGCTTTTCTCAGGGGCCCTATGGAATGACAATCCAAATTTTTAAAAGGGTGGGAATTGAATATGACCAAGTAATATAGGCCCCCGATTTTTTGCCAACATAATACTGCATTGGGATCAAAATTACTTTGCCAGTTTAAGCTAACATACTCGAGTGTACATCCACTGAAAAATAATTAAAATCGATACCACAATTTTTCATTTTATAACGAAGATTAAAAAACTCACATTTTTCAAAAGTGAAGTTCTATTTGAGGACATTTTGTACCTAATTTCTAACATTTTTTAAAAAATATTAAAAAACTTTCTAGAATCTAAATAATGATCTCAAATAAAACTCTGTCAGTACTACGCGTGGTATAAAATTTGAAGCTGAAAATTTTTTTTTTTTTTTATTATTATTTTTTTAATTTTTATTTTAGATAAGTGAATCACCCTCCTAAAGAGGCGGGCCCGGTGACACCCCGCCAGACGCTATATATATATATATAATTACTATATATATTATACTATATTAATATATATAATATATATTATATAATATATATATTATATATATACATATACAATCTTAATTTGTATATCTTAAAGCTATGTCTATTTATGTGTAATATATGCATAAATTACGACTTTTAATTTTTTTTTTTTTTTTTATTTTCAATTGGAATGCATTTCAAACAAACATTCCGTAATTTGCAAATGAAATGCCAACTCTTCCTAGATGGCAATATATATAAGAATTGATTACTCTTTTTTAAAATTATCGATATGATAGCATTACCTCAAAAAAGTTTATAAATCACAAAGAATATAGCTATCTAAAATATAATAATGAGAAGAATAATGAAAACGAAAATCGTCGACTCTCTTTTAGGGAAAAAAGCTTAGAAGCCACTCTCAAAGTGCTAAACTCCATAGACTTTTCTATATGATCCATCAAGGTTAGATCTTCATTTCAGGCCCTCTTGTTCAGTTTATAAGTTTTGTTAGGTAACACAGAGAAAATCTATGAGACTTAACAAATTTCTTTATATAACCTGAATAGGGTAGCCCTAAAACGAGAACAAGGCCCACTAATTTTTTTTATAAGAAAGCCTATGTGAAAATTTCAAATTTTGAGAGGCTAACTTTTTTTCCTAAAGACTTTGAACATTTTCGTTTTTTTAAGTTTCATTATTATTTTTTAGAGTATATCCTGTGATTTAAAAAAAAATTATAACAAAAACCTATGGGATTTTTAACAACTTTGAGGCTGTAACTTTTTTTCTAAGGAGAGCGACGATTTTCGTTTTCATTACTTCTTCATTTATTATTTTTTAAGAGTACTATATCCTGTGATTTTTATAAAAATCGGTGGTGACACCTCTGCACTACTATTACCAAAATTATATTAAGAATAAAAATAAGCAAAAATGGGTGACGTCTTCAGAAAATGTTTCTTTTATACTCCAGCTGAACTGAACTGCTTTTTTTTTTTTTTTTTTGTTTTGTTTTTGAGAGCGGACCTCACCAACGAAGGGCAGTATGCCGTCCCCTTCATAGCTATCACGAGCTCGCAAATTGAATTAATTAAAACTTAATTCATAGGAATCATAGTGTATTAATATAGTGTATCAATGCCAATATTTGTTGAAAATTGAAATAAATATATATTAAAACTTATAATATATATATATATATTATATTATGTATAATATATATATAATATATAATATATAATAATACTATATATATAATATAATTATATAATATATATATATATATAATATTAGATATATATATATATATATATATATATATATTATATTATATAATATATATTATATATATATATATATATATTTATATATATATATATATTATATATATAATATATATAATATATTTATATGATAGTATATATATATATATAATATATATATTATAATATAATAATATAGTTATATATATATATAATATATATATATATATATATATATAATAATTATATATATAGTTTTATTTTAACTTTTTTTTATTTCCAGGTTGAAGTTAATAGTTGGGATAACATACACAATATAATATATATACTATATTATAGTTAATATATATATCATATACTTTAGAAATAATATATATTAATAGTATTAATATATTATATATATAATATATATATATATATTATATATAATATATATATATAATACCTAGGATATATATATATTATATATTTATACATTAATATTATATATATAGTATATATAATATATATATATATATATATATTATATATTATATACTATATGATATATATATATATATATATATATATATATATATATATATATATATATATATATGTAGTACATATCGTAATCTTTAATTCGAATGATTCCATCCTTTTAATTAATTCCATCATTTTTAAATATGGATTCAAAAAAATACTTCATAAACGATTTATTTGAAATCAAATCCCGATCGGAAAAAGTCCTTAGAAAACAAATACTTCCCGCCTTTCTTTGCCCGTAAGACGACGCAATAGATTCTTGTAGGCTTTTGTGTTTTGCACTGGTTGAGGGTTGAACTCATTGCGCAATCTTACAAGGGCGGTTCTCGTTGTTTCTTGCTTGTGGTAAACTGTAGGAGAAATTGATCAGTGAAACACGCTCATTGTGTGAGAATATGTTTCTTTTAAACCGTTTTCGATTTTTCATATAATATTATATATATACATATATACTATACTTATATACTAATATATATATATATATATTATATATATATATATATTATATATATTATATAATATATTATATATATATATATATATAATATATATTTATATATATATAATATATATATAGTATATAATATATACTCAAATATTCCTCGTGTGTTTGATCCAGTTTACCTGGCTGGAAATTAATAAAATATGGTGGAATCATTATTACTCGACCACCACTCACCATATATATATATATTATATATATATATATTATATATATATTATATATATTTATATATATATATATAAATATAATATAGTATATATATATATACTTAAAAGAATGTAATTATGTTTATATAATCCTAATTCTTCCGGTATGTAAATAAACGGATGTGTTACAGAGTTATAAAACATTTTATATCTTAAGTAAAGGAGTCAACTCCACAATTGAAGCGAAGCTAAAACATTTATAATTATGGCATTTGTAAATGGCCTATAAGAGGTACGTGTAAAATGTGAATATTCTTTTCAGTGTATTATTAATATGTATCCTTCTAATTAACCATTATGTAATTATTAAATGGAAAACATGATAATATGAAAACATTGATGATAATTATATAATTTAGATGGAATAAGCCATCATGTAAAATAGTTTTTGAGTATTATTTTCTATTTCATGAATGCTAACCATGCAACCACATGCCATTTCACGCAAGATATGTATTTAATTATAGTAATTACTTCTACCTTCAATTAATTCCCAGCAATTATTATTTTATTGTGTACTTTCTTATCAAACAGTTGTATTATTCCCTGTAGGTGTTTTTTATATGGATCTTGTTTTGTACCTTGTATGGTACCTGTCTGATTTGAATTTTGTGTCTTTGAAAGTCCCCTATGGGCAAATAAAAGTTTGCTAGAAGAATTACTTCAATGCCCTTCTAGCCATAGATAGTAATAAGAGGTCAAGAATATATTACTATAAAGTGGCTCTACTTGCGACGGATTCCGAATCGTTCTTCTGAGATGGCAAATTCAGATAGCATGTCCGTGCCCTGGCCCACAGCTATTTACTCATCCAAACACCTCTTTAGGTCCAATAACGAGGGTACATGCACCCGTAAGAGAGACAGATACAATTAAATCAACATTTGATTG
>JABUQX010000751.1:10000-29340 GCA_015478945.1 Trachelipus rathkii | reverse complement strand
TTAATACTACTATATATATATATACACTATAATATATATATATAATATATACTACTATTATATATATAGTCATAATATATATTATCACAGCCCGTAGCGCCTCATTATATATAAATTACTATATAATATATAATATAATAATATATATAGATTATATATATTAAATATATATATATTATTATATATATAATTATAATATATATAATATATAATTACAGTAGCGCATTCTAAGATCTTCGGGCCTCACCGCCAAGAATTTTTCTGGCCTTTATAATATATATATATATATATATATATAATATATTACTATATATATATATTATATACTCATATATATACATATATATATATACTAGTATATATATATATATATATTAATTAATACTTTAAATTTCTCATTCCCATCACGTATCTTATATATTTAAACAAAGAATTACATGTGATCTACTGGGCTGTAATTTACTGTAAATTAGAGAGGAAAATTTTGGTTATTACAATATATATATATATACTATATAATAAATATATTATATATCATATATATAATATATATTTAGTATTATGTATATATATATATATATAATATATATATAATATATTTATTATATATATTTATATATAATTAACCTTTTTTTAAATTTTTCCTAATCTTCGCTTCTTTTGAAAGACAGAAATACCGGTTGACTGCTTTCAAATGTTAATGCTCGTTTCTCATGCTCGACACTTCAGAATCCAAGTCGCTCAGTTCTTGACTGGCTCATTACTTCTCAAGCAAAGTTTTATAAGTTTTTAATTTTAAGTAGCTTCTCTCTGCCTTTGCTGTTGTAATTGGATAAGTAAAATATACTGTATTGTGGCTATCTCAGTTCGGGAAAAGCTACTCACAGAAGCTTCTTCTTGCATAAATAGGTCGGCAAATATCGTCTGATATTTCTTTTCGTGTATCGATCTCTTTACCTAATAAACAACTTCTAAATAATAACACCTCAGCAATTAGATTGCAAGTAATTGTCACTGAGGTATTGCTATGAGGATGTTACTTTCTGAAATTTCCCTGCTCCTCAGTCATTTTGTTAAGCTTTTTTGGTTCAAAAATGAAGAAGTTTTTGCAACCATTTTGTAACTAACGAATCTATTTTTGATCTGATTTGCAATATCCAGTGATGTATTAAATATATTTTATTTCAAAAGATTTCAAAGGATTGTCTATTCATGGTCCAGATGCGTGATTTCATTAATAATAAACACGCTTCACAGTTCGTCTGCGTTTCTGTTTTAGCTCACATGAAATATTCCATGTAAGTGCCAATGCTTTCTTCAGGAAGAATTCGGAAAATTTTTACTCAAATGTCTGGAACTTCTATCATTGGCCTGTGACTCAGCGAAGAAACATGTTCTATGCAAGATCAACTGGCTTATTTTGTACACTTGTCAAAAGCTACATGCTTAAGTTGTTCAAAGAAATTTAGTGCATTTGCTGGTCATTTCATGTTTTTTAATTCTTCTTACGTGAAGCCCTGGCTCAATCACGAAGGCTAATACGCCAACTTCTTGATTTCAGAGGTCATTTGAACAAGCCAACAAAGCTTTCACCAAAATTGAATAACGATGGCATTCTAATTGGAGATCAACAAACTCAATATCTTTCATTTTCGTTGACCATGTTATAGTCGCAAATAAATAATATTCAGAGCACTGAATGATCTTTTTGAAATTATATCCTTAGGAAAGGACCTAAAGGGTGGCATGTTTCACCGGCTAAAATTTTTTTCTCTGGCTTCCTTAGAAAAAGTGTGGAATTTTATTTTGCAGTTTGGAATTTTATTTTATACGAAAATCCAAAACACGGTAAAGTTTTCGATAACGCATCTATCAACGTCATTGTTAAACGCGTTTCACTATTCTTTGATCTAATTCCGTGTACCATCTGTTACACTTTTATTTCAATAAGGTTCCACAAGAGCTTTAATGATAGAAGCAATACAATCAATTATTTTAACTCGGCATGTCAGGATTTTTGAGAAAATGAATCCATCTTTGAAGTTTTTGTTACATTTTCGACTGTCTATTTTCTTTTTTTGTGAACACTCAAAAATAGCAATCGTTATAATCGAACTTATTTCTATATTAATTATAATATATTATATTATATATATATATATATTATTATATATATATAATATTATATTATAATATATATATATATAATATATATAATAAATATATATATATATATTATATATATATATAATATATATAATAATTAAAACATTAATCATGAAGCCGAAACTATAACAACAATACTTCACAAGAATATATAACAATTGAAGCCATTCAATGCAATACAAAACATATTTTAAAAAAATAGAGATTTCCCCCGCCTGCTCGCCATCATTCTATAAAGTTAAGGATGACCGCGCCTGATCGCCACCATTATATAGTGAAAAACGTAGCCTATATACAACCCCTGATATTCGATCTGTCATCCTTTTGGGAAGGACCGACAACGGAGGAATATTTCCGTACTATTTGTTTGTCATATTATTATACTATTATTCGAAAAGATATCTTATTTTTATTTTTAAAAGAAAAATGCTTAATATGCGATTGAATGATTTTTTTTTGGTGGAACAGCAGACTAAATAATAATAAAAATGAGAAGAAGGAATGAATTATTCCGTTGGTTCACAAGTCTGGACTCCGTAAGGGGCCCTCGAACTCCGGGGCCCTCCCGCAGTGCGGGCCCTGCGGCCCGTTATCCCGCCACATGTATTAATTATATATATATATTCAACGGCCCCAGTAGGAGGCTCGAGCCGACGGGAACAGATGGGGGGGACGTTTTCCATGTACCCCGCAGGGGCGGGAGAACCCCCGCGACACCCAAATACCAAAGAGCGGGGGTTCTCTGAGACCCTCCCCGAGGGGGGAAAATAGCCTACCCCTTATCGTCCCCGAAGCGAGAACCCCGACTCCATGCCATCGGGCGTCCTACCTTGGGTTCCCATTAGTTTTTTTTTTTTAATATAATTTTTTTAAACTATATGGGTACCCCCAAGGGTAGACCCGCCCCGATAGCAGAGCGGTCGTCGGCCTTCGGAACAAAGGGTAGATATTTCTCCCCTCAACCCCCCTTCCGGAGGTCTCCGAACCCCCGCTCTTTGGTTTTGGTGGCGCGGGGGTTCCTCCGCCCCTCCCACGAGGTTATGGAAACCGTTCCCCCATCTTTCCCCTCGCCGCGGCCCCTAATGCGGCCGTGATATATATATATATATATATATATTATATTATATATATATATATATATATATAAATATAATATATATATTATATTATATATTATATATACTATCATATATATAATAGATAAATAGTGACTGCAATCGCCCACGAAATCGCACGCAGTCGATCTAATATCGACTCACGACAGCTTGTTTAACGTACTCGTAAATTTTCCACTCCCATATATATATATATATCATATATATATATATTTAATATATAAGATATATATAAATATATATATAATGTGTATATATATATTATATATATATATATATATATATATATATATATATATATTATATATATATAATATATATATATATATTGCGGTAGTTATTAAAAGAAAAAAATTATTTTATTATTACTTTATTATTATTTTTATTTTATTATTACAAAATTCGTTTGCGAAAATATAAATTTTTTTTTAATATACGTTAACGTAATTTGGCAGAACAATCGAATTGTTGATAATCGTTCAAAATTATCGATTATCCGAAAAATATTAATGCAATCGATATATAAAAATCAAACAAAGCATCGATGCGATATCCCTAAAAAACCGAGAAAATTAAGCGTTTTAAATTTTCGGAACGTTATTTTTATATATTTTTCTTTAAATATATGCGTAAAATACACGAAAATCCGTAAAAAAACTTCAAATAATTTTTTTTAAAAACCATTTTTGTATTGAATGTTTATAATTTTAAATAACATGTACGGAACTGAGTTACCAATACGAAATAATTACCCCGTATTGGCCCCTCCTAGATGCCCCAGTCACCCCCATACAAATTAAGAATAATTTTTAATAATATTAATTGTAATTAGAGAAATATCACTGTTATAATTAAGACAGCCACAGGTCCTACTAGGGCGGACCTGTCCCAGTCAAACCAACAATAATTAATAATAAGAATTAATAATTAAAAAGTCGACATTGGCCCTCTATGAAATGTCCAGCTCTCAATTAATAATTTAATAATGTAACTAAATAAAGATAATCAATTCAGAAGCGCAATTCCTGTCTATCAGACTGTCCAGTCAACCCGATAATAATAATATTAAGCAATAATTTATTCTTAATTATTAATGTATTGTTCACAGGACAGCTAGATGACCCATTTCGTTGATTATGATGTTCAATTCATGAAATAGCTTAAATCTAATTTTTCCAAATCGATAAACTCCATTCACAATAGTGATCAATAATTTGTAATAAAAACCATTTGTTTATTTTTTATTTTGTTTATTCCAAAAACCACTGCTCCATTAGAACAGCCTGATCAAATATTTTTGTAAACAAATCGGTCGTATTATTCCGAAATTTCGTGCTAACTGGATAATTAGCATTTCTTATCCACTTAGCACAAATGCAAAAACGAAAAGCCTTAATTTTATTGGTTGACTGGACAGTCTAAAAGACCATGCAGGCTTCTTAACCTTTGATGACCTACTGATGCAGTCTTATCTCAAAACATTTCAGTCCGATTTTGACCCTATATAATACGAGTTTTAAGTTTAATTTTGGCATTTATCTAATTACAGAACTTCAATTTTCGTTAGCCCAAAATCAAAATGTTTGAAATAAACACAGTCTAGTTTTATTAGCTGTGCGAAGTGGATGCTTTTTGAAATTCTGCAAAAAATGTTGCAACCCTTGCACTTGCAATTTTGAAAAAAATTAAAATAGATAAATTATTCTTTTGAATGTTGAAAAAATACTTTTTAAATGTGTATAATTGTGTAATTAATGATTTGTTAAAAAAAAAAATGAAGATAAACTTTTATTCTTGCAACATATAGCCTAAGCTATATCTATGAATGTAAAAAACTCATGCGAATAGGTAGTATGTTTATATTTTTTTTTTTTTTTTTTTAAAAATTGGATTATTTAGTTAATTTTTCATCAAAATGATACAGTTAGTGCTGTAATAACTTTATTTATAAATTAATGAAGTCAGTGGTAAATTATAGCACTTTTCGATTTGGTGATGCATTTGTCTCTCTACGGCAAGCGTCTTATATATATATAATAGATAATATATATAAATATATATACTATAAATAATATATCATACATATATATATATTATATATAGTATAATATTATATATTATATATATAATAATACTATATATAACTAGTTATATATTATAGTATATATATATTATATATATATTACACTATATACACTATATATTATATATATGATAATTATATTATAAAATATATATAATATTATATATATATACATAATATATATATATATATAGTAAAGGTTATTATATATATATATATAATATAATATATATATATAGATATATTATACTATATATTTATATATATATTAATATATATATAACTAGATATTATATATATAATTATATAATATATACCATTATATATCACCATAATAATAATAATATTACTTATTATATATATATACATAATATTATATATTATATATATATATATATATATATAGGTAGTTAGTGTATATATATATATATCAGCTATATATATAATATATACATATATTATATATATATATTATATATATAAAATTATATATATTATAAGAATTTATTTTAATAAGGGGTATTAATTTTATACATATTATCATTAGTATATACTATAATATATCTATATATATATAATATAGATATATATATTATATACGTATATATACCTATAATATAATATATGGAGCATGGAGTAAAATATATCCTCACACATATGTTCTTGAACTAAATCAAGGATATTTCGCAATCACCTAGAACATTATAAGATATTTAGACAATTTGGTTCGCCGCCCTACCTTTGAATAACTGCTTTGGAGGAAAGAGGAATCCTATGTTTGTCACAATAGACCAAATCGACTGAATTTTGAAAGCCAGAGAGGAAGCTAAAGTCGAGTAGAGGAAACTTAACGGTCTGTGTCGTAACAACAAAGGACAGACAGCATACGTAGGATGTGGACAATAGCCGTTCATGTTTCAAACTTTCATCGGCTGTGGATCCAGTAGGTAAATCCTGTCGATGGGACTAAAGTTAGAATATCCTCAGCATATGTTCTTGACCTAACAAAGGATATTTCTCAACCCTAGAACTATGAGGTATTTATGACAATTGGTTGGCCTCCCTACCTTTGATAACTGCTTTGGAGGAAAGAGGAATGCTATGTTTGTTAACAATTAGACCAAATCGACTGAATTTTGAAGGCAAAGAAGCTAAAGTCGGAAGGTAGAGGAAATTACGATACTTGTGTCGAACAAAGGCAGCATCGCAGTGAAGTGGTTGGTCAATAAGACCTTTCATGTATTCCAAATTATGCGGGTGTGGATCGATAGGTGAATGCCGTCTCACGATGGACTCTAAAGTAGTATATCTCGCATAGGTTCTTGAACGAACAAAGATATCCTCAACACTAGACTATAAGGTAATTTATGACAAATTGTTCCTCCCTACCTTTGTAACTGCTTTGGAGAAGAGGAATGCTATGTTTGTCGACAATTAGACAAATCGACTGAATTTTGAAGGCAGACCGGAAGCTTTAAGAGTTGAAGGTAGAGGGGAAACCTAACGAGACTTGTTGGTCGAACCAAAAGACCAGACAACAGCGCAGTAAAGGGGTATTTGGACATAAGTCTGAAATGTTGTTTTCAAAATATGCGGTGTGATCTAGTACGTAAATGCCGTCGATGGGACTAAAGGAAAATAAAATATCGAAATTGCACTGCCCTTTGCCACAATGAGTACAATAAATATATGGGGCGTCAATTTGTCCGAATAATAATTGAATTTTACAGGACAGATTTTAAATTCAAAGAAGAGGTAAGTGAGGCAGTTTTTTACCTCTGGACTGGAGAGTAGTAAACGCCTGGCTGTTAAACCGCCGTGTAAACTTCAATAGGGGTAAGCTCTACCAGTTGCAACTTCAAGGGCGACATAGCATCTGGGCTATATGTGCTGGAAACTAATAAAAAGAGGAAGATCTGTCACAAATTCCAACAAATCCGAAAAAGAATAAAGCTGGTTGCGTTCGCCCTGCAGTCTGTAATGCTTGATGAGGTAAACCATTTACAAGATTGGGGTCAAGAGAGGAAACGCTGTAAGCATTGCATAAAAACTATGAACCATTTAATGCATAAAACGGCGACGGGTATATTTTGTGTTTACAAGGGAGAGAAATGTTATTTCGGTTTTCAGTCCAGGTAAATATTTTTTAATGAATATCACACCTCGTTGAAACGCCATCCACCGTCTATGGTCTACTCAATGATCGCTCAGTGCATGCATTATTATTATATCATCTATTGTGATTCATTTAATTAATATTATAGTTACTATATCATTAGTAATATATATATATTACATATATTATATAATATATATATATATATATATATATAATATATATATACTATATATAGTATATATATATATATATATATATATATATATATATTCTACCGGTTATATAATATATATATATACTATATAGTATATATATACTATAATATAATATATATATTATATATATATATACTAATATATATATATATTATATATATATAAGAATTATATATATATCATCATTAATATTAATATATATAATTAATATATATATATATATATATATATATTATATAATATATATATTATATTATTATATATATATATATATATATATTATATATATATATAATATATACTAATTATATAATATATATATATATATATATATTGCAATTACTAAGAAGTCTAAGTTGAATTAAAAAGTAATTGCAGTTATTTGTTTCTGACGATCTTAACGCCGCTGAAATGCATCTATGCATTCACCCTTTTTTTCTGGCATAGCGCATCAAAAAAAAAAAAAAAAAAATCAAAAACGCCTTTAGAGCTCTAGATGAAGATATAAAAACAAAGTTTTTTTTATTTATAAGCGGAATCACTACACTCGGCATCAAAGGTTAAGTATTATTCTTTATTTATATGAGTTGACTGGGAGCATTCTAGAGGGATCAAGTAGCTTCTTATTATTATTTTAATTATTAATTATTATTGGTGACTGGGACAGTCTAGATGCGCGCGTGTGCGCTGTTTAAGTATTATTCTTACTTATTATTTATTATGTTGACTGGACATCTAGAGGACCAATGCGGCTTGCTTAATATTAATTTTTATTGGATGACTGGGACAGTCTAAAAACGACCATGCGGTTTCTTAAGTATTATTCTGATTTATTATGAGTTGACTGAGGCATTCTAGAGGGTTATATACTTTGTACTATTATTTAATTATTAATTATTACTTGGTTGACTGGTACAGTCTTAATAGGCCCTACGACTTCTAAAGTTTATTTTTATTATTATTTATTATGGTTACTGGAACATTCTAGAAGGGCAATGCGGCTCTTATTATCATTTTATTGTTACTCGGACAGTCTAATTGGACCATTGCGGCCTCTTAAGTATTATTCTTATATTATTATGGGTTGACTGGGCCGTTCTAATATCAATGCACTCTAAATTATTATTCTCTAAATCTATTATTAATGTATATATGGGTTGACTGGACAGTCTAGATAGGCCTGCGTCTTTGAATTATTATTCTTACTTTATTTATCATTATTGAAAGACTAGACATTCTATGCCAATGCGGCTTTTAATTATTATTCTTAATTATTATTATTGTTGTGACTGGGACAAGTGTAGGTAGGCCCACTGGCTTCTTAATTTATAATTACTGTTGTATTAATACATTTATTTTATTTAAAATTATTCTTAAATTCTTAATTTTTATGGGTTGAATGAGACACTCTAGATTTAATATAGAAGATGAATAGATTATTATTTATGTAACGTATTATAACTATTAAAATTTTCATTATATTATTATTATTATATTATTATTAATTATTATTATATTATTATTATTATTGCATTATTATTATTATTATTATTATTATATTCATTATTATTATTTTATTATTCATATATTATTATTATTTGCTTTTGGATTCAATGACGCTTATCTTATATTATTATTAATATTATTTATTACTTATTCATTATTATTAGTATTATATTATTATTATAAATTACTTACTTGTTACTGTAGGGTTGAGGGGGAGGGGGACTTAATGGGACTCACAGGTCCCTCTAGCCCATGCCTTCAGCAGAAAAATCCAAGAATTCACAAACATAAAAAAAGAATTCCACGCAAAACTGTGTGGATCTCCTGGTATCGCAAGTCGCCGAAAACCTGGTAGGAACTAAAGAAACTAAGAATCCCCTCCCCACCAACCAAACACGGATATCGAAGTCGGCAAGAACCCCACCAGATCCCATTCCCAACATAAACCCCAGGAAAAATCACAACCAGCCCAACCAACCGGGATAAAGTAGAGAGCGGATAAGTGCCAGGAGGAACGACGAAACCCACAAGACAAGATTAGGGAAGGCCATTGTGGAAAAGGATAGAAGAAACCAAGGACATGAGATCCGAGAATATACAAGAAAGAAGAGAACCACTCACCTGATAAGACGCAAGAAACTTCGAAAAAAGGGGACCCAAGGAAGCCAAGAAGGACGACCAACCATCTGTAGGACGCGGAGATGAAAGGTGATGCTGCGGAACATTCGGCACCAAGGGAGCCTTCACAGGACCATCATGGGATATCCCCTGAAACTCAGGGCCAGAGGGAAACTTAGGGATGGCAGGGGCAGAGTTACACAAAGGCCCAGGAAAACGAACCGGGTGGGGGCCCCCCCGGGAGGGAGACAGTGCCACTGGTGGGACTGCTACCTGGGAAGGAAAAGAGGGGGACACATGACCATGCGACCCATCGAAGGAGGTACTGGGGCGAGAAACCACACTAGCATACGACCTGGAAGGAGCAGGAGACCCTATCGGAGGAGGGACATAAGGAACACTGGAAGGTTGGACATTGTCGAGGGAAGGGCGAGCACGAGTACGAGGATTCAGGTCGCGTAAAGCTGCTATAAGCGGAGAATTAATCCCACCCGCTGCCACAGGAGTTTCACGAGTAATCCGTACCGCAGTGAGATAAAACTCACAAGATTTGGAATTAGGGCGTGGCAGCCCCTTACTAAAAAACAATAAGATCATTTGCACATTATCGTTGACAACATGACACCCAAAGGAGATCTAAACAGCTGTGGGGAAGATTACATGAACCGAACATGACCGTACTTGCCAGCGTTTAAAGCAACGCCAGCGTACTGGAAACACATTACTGAGACACCGGTAATAACATGACCAATAACCACCTTAGAAGGAAGAGGGCCCTTGTACTTCAGGCGCAGCGTCTTGGCAGGAGAGGGAGGACCCCCGGAAGAGCCCCCTGAAGAGCCCAGTCTCAGTACCTCCAGCAAAGTGCTGCCCTCAAGGTCATAATTACAGAAATTGGAGAGATCAGACAAAAAAGTATCATCTTCCTCTACAGGCCCTATTTTCCCATAGGAAATATGGAAAGAATAATCTGTAGAAGCACGAGGGACCCAGCATTTAACAGGGAAAGTCCCCAAGGTTACTATGTCTGCAAGGGGAACCCGAAGCCTATCAAGGGAAGGAATCGAGAAACGAATCCCAGCTCCCTTCCCAAGAATACGGCAAGTGCCCTCAATTAGCAATTTCCCAAAAGGGTAGTCATTCAATAGATCAGTTGTTCTAGAGGGTTTATTGAAAAGACAAGTACCATCCCTACTCTGCACAATGATGATTGCCTCAGAGGAAACCAAACATCAGACGGGTCAGCGGTACCCCCATCTACCCCATCCCTCTCCCCCCTCCTCACCCCTTTGGGTGCAGGTTGGGTCAAACCACCCTCCGTGACACCCGCAACACTACCACTCCTCTTCCTATCCTGTCGGCCATCCACACACCGGGTTGACTCCTCCATCAACTCCTCATCCGAGAAGAGGGCGTCCTCCATCGCCGGGGGAAAAACCGGAAGGCCTAGGCCAATCGGCCAGCCTTACTAATAAAACAGGAAATAAATAAACAAAAAGAAAAAGAAAACCCACCAAAATGGAATGAAACAAAAGCAAAACGAATAACGGAAAAAGAGACAAAATAAATGCCACTTGGATAGCTCTCACCAGGCACCAGCGATAAACACATGCAAAGCCGACGAGAACCACGCGTAGAATCAAAACTTTATTTTCTTCTATTATTATATATATATATTGTTATAAAAATATATGATAGTATATATATTACTATACTATAATATATATATAAATAATATATATATATATAGATAATATATATATATATATATAATTATATATTCCTATATAATATACTTAATATAATATATAATATAATATATATATATAATATAGGTATAATATAAGACTTGTGACTATATAATATTTTCAGTCAATTCGACTTCCCAGACAAGATTACTGAATTACTAGATCGGATGGATAACTACTTTTAAGATTGTGCTACTTTTAAGATTGTGCTTATTGCTCAGTAACTATTGTCATTAAAGACGACCTTCAAACCCGGATTGGTTTACTTTAAGAACTATTGTCATTAAAGACGGCCTTCAAACCCGGATTGTTTAATTATACTAGGTTCCAGACCCGGATTGGCTAAAAATACAGATTCCAGACCCTGATGCCTAAAAATTAATTATTGATTATATAATAATGATTTTTACTAATTACCAAAAATTTGATAAATTATTTATTTTTCTTATTAAGTTATTTAACTTCTTTATTTAAGTTATTTAACCTTACTTCTACACTTGTTTTTTTTTCTATAATACAACTACATGGTCCTCCACAGTTTTTGCAATGTAGTTTTTTCACAAGGAATGTGAAATTCGTCTCCGCAGACTGGGCATATGTTTTGCAGTCCCCTGCAGTATTTTCGGGGATAAACAAAATAAAATAAAATAAAGATGACTAAGCAAATAAAGATCGCTAAAGAGGAGTACAGATGCACTTCACTCAGCTCCACAAGGCCCTCCTGTGAGGCGGGAGGCGAAGCATGCAGGGCGCGATCCGGTCCGGTGCGGTACAGTACGCAAGGGCATCAGGGATAGGCCCAAATCCACGCGGCGACCCCAGAAAACTCTTCAGTGTCCCAGAAAACCAGAGATGGCACGGAAAAAATCAATTGATTTTTTCAACTGATTTTTTGCTCCAAAAAATCATGATTTTTTGCTTTTTTTTGATTTTTTGCTCTTTATATGTATTTTTAATTTTTTTCGAATTTAAGTGATTCAGATTCCAATAGAAATCAAAAATTAGAATAATACAATATCATAGGAAGGACTACTTCAGTTTCGAGAAATTTCACATTATAAATAATGTTTCAAAACTAAAAGAATCATGTTTTCAGGTTTCTTTTTATTTCTGATGTAATATATTATCATTATATTACAAATAACACTTTTAGTGTGCTGTTTCATGTATCCATAGGACTATAAGCCCTTTTTAAGATTTGAACTCAAATAATGGGTCCTAGGGTTAAAATTAAATACTTTAATCGAACTTAAAAAAAAAAGTTTGATCTTATAAATTATATTTCGCGTGACACCACGAATCTCACAAAAAAGTCAAAAAATCCAAAAAAAAATCAAAAATTAGATTTTTTTCTCAAAAAAAATCCAAAAAATCCCCAACCCTGCAGAAAACCTATAATTTGACGCCTCAAGAGTCAAAATCGCAATAAAAACTTTTAAAAAAAGGCTATTTAATAATTTAAGCCTAAAAAAAACTATATCAATGGGGGGTAGGGTATAGCTGAATATGATGTCACTAAGCAACAAAAGATTATAAAAACTAATACTATTAAATTAATAAGGAAATATAACCTAAACAATATCTTAAAAAGCTTAAAAAAAAAGATAAAAAGGCTAAAAAAAAAGAAAGGTAGTCAAATTTTTTTTGTCTTTTTAGCTCTGTTTTGGCTTTTTTAGCTACTTTTCGGAATACTTTGTATTTCATTGCAAATGTTGCATGCATGTGTAACATTTTGCAACATTGGCTTTTTCCTCGATTTTGGTATGGATATATATGGGTATTCGATGTCCCCAAGTCGATTGGGCCTACCCCTGAGGCCCCAGGGTCCTGCACAGCTCCGCTATGCCTAATAACTCCTCTTTAATCATCTTTGCTCAAACCGCTTGCATTTAAAGCAACGTCTGGTTCGGGGAATAAACGTACGAACACTGTAGCTTGTAAACCCAATTTTCACTTTGGTAGGTTAAAATGGGGCGCTAAAGGTCAGGAGTTAACGAGGATTTGGGGGTATCAGGCGAGTTCCGACGAGGGGGAAATCTATATATGTTTGCAATGGAATATTTTTTCTGCTGGAATTTCTTAAAATGACAGCAGTATCTTCGTCTTTCTAAAGAATAAGTAGTGTTTCTTATTTCATCAGCAGTGGAAATATGAGGAATGTTTCATAGAGACGTTAAGGAGGACTCTGATTTAATAAAGCTTTTTCTTTAATAGACCTTTCCATAAAAAAAAATTAAAACCACAAGCTACGTCTCCATGAATGAGCAGGTATAACAATAAGCTTCGTCTTCATGAATGAGCAGCTCAAATAAAACAAACGAAATATTAAAAAGTAAATAACAGGATGGGCTTGATGAAAAGGCGTATATTTCATAAGGAAGAGGTAATCATTCTCCCTACAACAGGTTAGAGGCTATAGAGACCACACAACCCCCCCCGGCCCCCCCCCCGTAGGGGAGGCTGGGGGTGTGTTATGGCCACTCGTGAAGATTAACTCCCGCGAATCTCACGCCGGTTTTCCCCACGTTTGCCAAAATGGCACCTTATATATCTTCACGTTGAGCCCTAGATTATTAACACCAAATGATGAGAACCTTCACAGTGGCTAAGCCAAGGGATTGGGTCTACAATTGTACCGGGCGGCCAATTGTAAGGAAACCCGAGCTAAAGGACCGGTTTTCTCCTGTACCCTCATCCCAGGGAAAGAAATGTGGAGGTGAGCTGAAGACTCATGCGGGAAGAGGCACACGAAACAGCCCCAGCGGGGGCTGATGGGAAATTCAGGAGGGACAACTTACCTACAGGTACCTTAAGAGGACTGATGGGTGGCGGGAATCAAAAAAAAAGAAAAGAAAAGAAAAAAAGAGAAACTGTGGTAAGAAGTAGATTGAAATGAAAGAAAACTTTAAATATGAAAAGAGAGGGAAAGGATTGAAGATTGCTAAGATTACGTATGTTAATAGCCATTGTTCCAATTTTTTTTTTTTTTTTTTTACAGTTATCACCACCAATCACGGGCAGGCCCTATTCAAGGAGGGTGTTGCACACATCAGATATTCATCAACTAACGCAAAATACGCAGATGAGCACAGACGCAGGTTTTAAAGTGAAGGAGATTAAATACAGAAGGAAACACAAGAAGATGGAAGAGAATTCCACAAAACTGAGGTGCAGGAAAGAAGGAAGCACACAGCGAACAAGCCTGGAATTACCAATTTATCAACACAAAACTCATGCGCCGACACACACCCTGTGCTACGAGGGCGTCGTTAAAGGTGGTGGTACGCGAGTAAAGTCCCTCGAGCACCTGCCGCTGCGGTACTATAGAAAAGAGATAAAAGCACCAACATCGCCGCCGCAAAGATAGAGGCTCAAGTGAACTGGAAAGTGAAGAACAGTTTATAAGCCTTTTGGCCTTTGACTCGACCCTATCCAAAAGCCGGTGAAACCAGAGCCCCCCCCCTCCCCTCAGATATAGAGAGCGTTAACTTCCATAACAAGGGCGGATTGGAGGCCCCTGTATAGCTGGAGCAGCTGAGAAGAGGAAAAAAAGTCTCGCAAGCTAAACAGAACTCCAGTTTCTTGGAGGCCGTCCTAGCAACCATTGTGGTGTGAGGTTTCCAAATTTTTTTGTTTATGTTAGGCCAAGGATGTTGTATATTGTCAACAGGAGAGACGAGAGAACCGTTCGAAAGAATGATAGGAAAGTTAGAAGGTGTCTTAGAGAGGGAGGATTTGCAGAAGTTTGGTTTTTAAGAATTGAATTCACAAGGTTGAGACGACCCCACCCGGGAAATTCTATCCAGGTCAGCGAGAATAGAATCGGAAAGATTAAGACGAGAGGCAATTCTAGAAGTAAAAGAGGGAGCAGAATTGAAATGAGTTGAAGAATGAAGGGTCGAGTCATCGGCATACGAGTGGATAGAGTTAGATGTGCAGGTGAGAAGATCATTAATGAAAAGTAGGAATAAAGTAGGAGATAAGACAGAACCCTGAGGAACACCATTATTGACAGAAAAAGAAGAAGAAGTCACCCCATCAACAACAGCCGATATTGAGCGATTTGAAAGAAAACTAGACATAAGTAAGCAAAGAGGAGGAGGAAACCCAAAGGAGGGGAGCTTGGAGAGCAGTGACGCGTGCCATACCCGGTCAAATGCTTTGGATATGTCAAGCGCCACCACGCAAGTCTCCCCATAGTTCCTATTAGTTTATATATTGGTGTAGTTCTTGTTTTGCTGTATTTATGGAGGGACTTTGAGTTGCATGTGATGTGAGGTCGTTTGCATAACTATTAATATTTATGGAGAGGAATGCGAGTTGTGGCAAATCGTGCATAAAAAGATTGAAGTGTTGACGATAAGATGGCGCCTTGGGAAACTCCATTATATAAAGTGTATGTTCTAGGGGTGTGGCGTCCTTGTATGCCTTGGGGAGCAGTGACGCCGTGCCATACCCCGGTCATGCTTTGGATATGTCAAGCGCCACCACGCAAGTCTTCCCCTAGTTCCTAAGCTAATATATTGGTGTAGTTCTTGTTTTGCTGTATTTATGGAGGGACTTTGAGTTGCATGTGATGTGAGGTCGTCTGCATAACTATTAATATTTATGGAGAGGAATGCGAGTTGTGGCAAATCGTGCATAAAAAGATTGAAGTGTTGACGATAAGATGGCGCCTTGGGAAACTCCATTATATAAAGTGTATGTTCTAGGGGTGTGGCGTCCTTGTATGCCTTGGGGAACTCCGTCATATAACGTGTATGTTCTAGAGGTGGGGCGTCCTTGTATGCCTTGGGGAATTCCATTATATAACGTGTATGTTCTAGAGGTGTGGCGTCCATGTATGCCTTGGGAAACTCCGTCATATAACGTGTATGTTCTAGGGGTGTGGCGTCCTTGTATGCCTTGGGGAATTCCATTATATAACGTGTATGTTCTAGGGGTGTGGCGTCCTTGTATGCCTTGGGGAACTCCGTCATATAACGTGTATGTTCTAGAGGTGTGGCGTCCTTGTATGCCTTGGGGAACTCCGTCATATAACGTGTATGTTCTAAAGGTGTGGCGTCCTTGTATGACTCAAGCTGTACGACCGAATAAGAAATTTGCTATTATTTTTTTTATCATTGTTTATTAGAGTTTAATGCTTTGACTATTAAAAGGTGACGTGGGACTGTATCGAATGCTTTGTTTATATATATATTGCTACTAGGAGATTGCATGTGGGTGGCAGGTTTTGTGTCAGATCGGTTAAGTAGTGTGATGATGGAGTGTTTTTGTATGAAACTATGTTGTGTATCTGAAAGGGATATAGGGCGAGACTCCGTTCAGGATTAATATTTCAAAAACTTTAGATATTGTTTATATTTATGGCTGTGTTGACAAAGGAGAGCAGGTTTATGTTATTTAGTTACATATTAACAAAACATTTAATAAAGTCCCCCCCCCCCCATGGATGCTATTTCAGGCATGATGCACAAATTCTCACATTATGGATAGAGATGGGCAAAATCGTTCATGACTCCGAACGAAGAGTCACCAAAGAATTTCGACCACCCAAATTTTGAACAAACAAATGGCAAAATCATATGAAAAGATGCTACATTAGCTAGACACTGCTGCGAAACGCTAGCAAGATTTTCCACATAGTCTGGCGAAATGGCATCATTCTTTCATATCGATTTGCCATTTGTTTGTCCAAGTTCGGAGCCGTTATGACCGATTTTACCATTTTTATTAAGAAATAGGTAGAGTGGATTCTAATTGGATAAAAAATTGGCTGAATAACAGACGACAACGAATTAAATAAGAAATAAAAAGTAGGATTTCTAATCTTGTTGATACTAAATTGACCACTTCCTTTGGGAATCTTGAAAGTTGTATGTTAAGTGCAGCATGACGTTGATAAAAACCTCTTGGTTGGGCTGATAAATGTCAAATGAATTCTCACACCAAAATGTTTTAAAACATTGGTAACAAATAAGAATTTAATGAGACTATTTTTAAAAATTAAAAATAAAAATAATTTGTGGGTGTCATACCATTATAAGTAATTTGAGAGTAGATCATAGCTTAGGACGTGTGGTAACAAATAGTAACAAAAATGATAAGAACAAATAGTAATGCTGCTGACAAGAGCAATGGGCTAATGAGGAATTTCATAAGAGTAATGTTAGGTCGTTAATTGAATATTCGCGTAAATTTGGAGTACATATCTGAGAAAGGAACTCTCAAATGTTAAAAGGCAATAAAACAAAGTTACAAGGATGATTTGTGGTTTTGTAAATAGAGTTGGATGACATTGTTAAGAAACGGACAATTTTTTGTGTTAAGATTTTTTAGAGGGTAAATGATCCAGTTTATAAAATTTTTCTCGTCCTTCAACTCTGTTGAGAGTAACTGTAAAATTGAGTCAACCTTCTGTATATAAGAGTAATTAATTTGGGTTTAAAAATAATTAGTTTGAGTTGCTTGTAAAAATAAAGTATTAAATTAAGTTCCAATTGAGTCATCAGTATCTTCGTTCATATTTATTTGAAATTCTATTTCATTAATCTTTAATTTAATTATTTTTATTCAAGATAATTAAATTTGGAAGAATAAAAACCACTTAATATAGAATTTTATTACCCCTAATTAGTTAATAAAACATCTACTATACATTTTGCACAACACTAATTCCTTTACATCTCTAATTCTACATCATGCTCTGATGTCTTCTGCAAACGTCGTCTTCTCTCATTTAGAACAGAATTGAATCACACTTATCCAATCCAAAATTCATTCTCATTTCTACTCATAAATTACTTGCTACATTTACACGTCTTTCTGTTTGATGCGAAAATTTACTTCATTCATATAAAAGAGGTAAGAGATTTTTATCACTTCTCTGATTTAGGATTCACCTGTATCCATTTCTTCAGGTTAATAAAGTACTCGTGGGAAGGGGGGGAAGGTTGGGAGACAAATAAATGAGAAGTGATTAAATACTGCATTTCTATTTTTAATTTTCATAACCATTTTAATGAAGACTTTCAAAGATATTTTCTTTTTTTTTTTTTACCTAATTCCTCTCTTCGAGTAAATTGGTTTCTCCTTCTATTTTATATGTATTCAATATTCTATCAGACATGAGTAAGGAACAATTGTGATACGTCTTCAATCATGACCTACATAAATTCTTTCCCCTCAATTACCTTCTCCTATCATAATTTTTATTGCTTTAATTACCGTAATTATTATCAGCTCTTTAGGGACACGAGTACGCCCGTTACTCAATTCGTTTTTCATTAACTATAATTATGTTGTTATAAGATACATTAAATTTTCCTATTCTTTTCGGTGTTATTTGCTATGGCAGAGTTCGAACGTTGACCTGGAAGTCCACATGATTTTTATGGTATTCAAAATATCAACCACAACAGTGCAAAGTAGTCACCCATTATTTTTCAATCCATTATTTTCTTGAACTTTTCACTTTGATAATACCCATTACCATATGCATGTCTTGAACTTTCCTATCTTACTTACCATTTCATCATCACTATTTTGGTCTATGATGGTAAGGAACTATTATTAACTCTTGCAGAGGCGAATCTAATTCACCACTCACTAAGAATGATGAGCTTTCCAGTTCTTCACTTGAAGGTCTGGTAAAGCGGCACTTTTACGTATTTCCATTATGACTGTTCTTCCACATTCTATTTCATAATAATCAAAATTATTATTCTTGCCTAAATAATTACAGTCAGTTTAATTTTCCATTAGCAATCA
>JABUQX010000751.1:0-5000 GCA_015478945.1 Trachelipus rathkii | reverse complement strand
AAGAAATAACTTACACTATGATGTTTTCCCCAGGGTTTTTATTGCAGGGCTATCATATAGCCGAAGTCTTTATTTTAGGTCCTTTTCGTGGAATCATCTTAATTATAGAACTTACCTCTGGGATTTTTAGAAGTCGTCCTAATTCTGGGTCACTATTATTCGACTTCGCTGCGGCAAGTTTCTTAATCGTCCCTTTCCCGAATCTACTTCGGAAAGTCAATAATCGCCCAAACCCTTCTAAAATCCCCACAAACGTAATAAAAATCTGAAAATCACGTGACTGGATGGAATTCCGTTCTAATGGAAAAAGGAAAACTGAACAGAAATAACAAGTTAAGTTATTTTTCTAAGAAATGATAATGGTAAAGTGCAAATAAATTGAACTAAAATGGACAAAAATGATTTAATTATAACTTTGTAAATTTTATATAAATGAATTTTGTAGTATTGTGTTAATTTATTCTAAAGTTCCCACTCCCTCGTTCTCGAATTGCTTGTATATTATAAAACTACTATTAGTTAATATTAATACGGCCCCCGGTTACTTATCATTAACCTGGTTGGTCTGTAGTATGTATGTATTTCTTGAGTGTATAAAATTCTTTGTGTTTTAAGTTGTTATAATTCTATACTAAAAGTATGAAAAATCACTAGGGTGTCATTTCACCAACCTTTCTTAAAATCAAGTGGTATAGTTGAGTAATTGACTTGTGATATAGTATGTGAGACGTATGAACCAGTTCACCTCTGATAAATCTGCATTTGTGTGACGAGTGGTACACGAATATCGAGGTTCCAGAGATATCTACCCCCTTAGGCGAAGCTTAGCGGGTTATGAGGAGTGTCAGAAGTTATCGTCTGCTGCTCTTCTCTTAAATTATGAGTCAGGTAAATACATATATTTGTTAACTGACTGTAAAAATTCTTTCTTATAAACTCATTAACTTAAAATATTAACTTTTTAGAAAAGATTTCGGTATATTAATAACTTTCGGTATATATATATAAATATTTATTTATATATATTTATATATCTAAGGGAAGTAACATTCCGTATTGTAAGGGTCATCCGTATTTCTAGACCATTCTATAAATATTGGTGATCCTGGAATTACTCTCCCTTACATAGCCTCATTAAATGGCGCCCGAACAGGGACCTTGTGTTCTTGTCCGTCGCGTTACATTTTTTGAGTAGGTTTGTGACTTGGTTCACGCTTTCGCTTCTAGGATTTTCTGTAATCCCATGGTTTCGGTATGAATGTTGAGAATTTTAAGCAATTCGAGAAAATTAAATTAAATTAAATAAATTAAATTACCTTTGCTTTCCCTTGAGAAATAAATCCTAAATATGGCTGATACGAAAAATGGTGACATTATTGATAATCCCGAAGGTAGTACTGACCTCGTAGATGTTGGAAGTCAAGATGTAGAAAAACAAGCTACTGCCCAAATAGACGTAGAACAAAAATCCCCTACTTCACGTCAGATAGAATCCTGTAGAAGTAAGTTGGGAAGTAATGTAGAGAATGTGGAAGGTGGAGATTTGAAACTTGCGGATGCATTAAACTCCATTTCAAATCTAAAAAAATTAAAAGTATGTTTAGAACAAAATAAAGAAATGATGCATGAACAATACGCCCACCACACCTCAGAAGTGTCTGATTATGGTGAGGAATATATGCAACGAGTAGATAGTAGAAGTAGAACTGATCAGAGACATTATAATACTCTAGATCCAATGACACAAGAGTATGAGTCTTTTACTAATGGCCTTAATGCCAGAGCCCCTGATAATTATATGGAAAAAGATTTTTACCCGCGTAGGAGTTATTCACCTCCTCGAAATCGGGAAAGACACTTACTCCAACGCAGTGATATACTGAATTACCGAAAACGTGCCCATAATTTTTCACAACCTCCTCATACCTCAGGAGTTACCTTGTATTCCCCTAATAGGTTAAGTTTAGGATTAGGATCAGGAAATGAACACCCCATTGACTTATCGGATCGTCATGATGATCTGGTAAACCCTCCTATAAATCCAAATCCTCATTATATCCCTAGAAAAGCCCAAAATAAACCACAATTACTACAACCGTCACTTACAAGGCCTTGTAGACCTGAATATGACAATGAAGCAATGTACTCAGGCCCCTAAATAAAACAACGAATAGATCTTCTGGAAGAAGCCATTGTGCTTTTATCCCAACTTCTCAAAAATTCCCAAAAGCTTAAGGTTGTAGATCCCGGTAAGTACAGATTTGAAGATGAACAGGATTTGGTGGTGTATTTAGCGGATTTCGAATCCTATTGTAGTTTGCACTACCCAAACGTCCCTCACCAATGGTTACGGCTTCTTGGAAGGCAAATGGAGGGTCATTTCCTGGATCTGTACCGCTTATTGACCAAGGAAGATCGCGATTATTTCTCTGTGCGAGATAATATGGTACGTTGGTACCATGATGAACAAAAACGGAAGAATGAGTCCCGCCTGAAGGCATATCATTCCGCTCGTCGTGATAGAGGAGAATCCATTCGAATGTTTGCTCTCCGATTGGAACGTTTGGCTCGTCGTGCATATCGTGGGCTCGATATGCGGCAGCACGATTCTCTACGGACCGCCTTCTTATATAGTTTACCCCCATACATAGAGAGTTGTGTTCGCCAATATATGAAAATGAAAGACTTGGATGGACATGGTATAACCCCTTGGGAGAAAATTGTGGATTTTGAAGACTCCTTGGAATCTAATGATCGCGAAGCCACAACTTCTTCTGCCCAATATTCCACTGAGTACCGAGATTCCCCCGTAAAACCTAAAAGACAGGACCAACCCAAGGAGGACTTGAATGAAACCTTGGAATCGGTTATTCATATTGATTCTTTGCTTCCTAGTTGGACAGATACCCTTCAAGGACAAAAGGTTAGTAAACGCTCTAAATCAAGAGATAGTCATCCTCATAATTCTGGCAGTGCCGGACAAACAGCTGAAGAAAGGTTCTATCAATACCAAGATAACCGTCGTGGATTCCCTGAGAAGACCCGTAATAATGATAATTATCCCCGAAATGAACGACGCCAAATAACTCGTACTTTCCAAAACAATGCTTCTGCCCCACGGAATAACACTGAAGATAAGAGAAACATCGTATGTGAATTTTGCGACAAAGTTGGACATAGAATGAAAGAATGCTACAAGTATTTAGGAATATGTAGCTATTGTAAGAAACGCGGACATATAAGAAATGAGTGCCGTTCTTACAAACCACCTCCCGGATCACCTCAAAATGTCCGTAAACCAGTTTGTCCGTTCTGTAGAGGTCCTCATCCTGGTATGAATTGTCCAGACAGAGGAGCTTCTGGCGGAAACAACCCGTCCCGTGAACCAGTAGCTCTGACGTCCCCTGTAGAGTACATAAATAGTAACTTTAAGAATGTAAATCCCCGTAATACAACATCTCAAGAAGAACGTGTTCAGGCTCAGTCTCTTAGAAATGAAGATAAATCTTTACCTTTGCGCCCATATTTAAATCCCTGTGATAATTGTCAGAAGAATCACTACGAAGGTCAATGCCAGGGGGTGGACGAACGAGAAGAATCTTTAAACTATTAGTCCCCACAGACTTGAGTCCCCCTGTGGAAGAGGATTGCGGTCAGGACTCCTTAAATTTCCTTTATCAAGTCAGTGACACTGTTGAAGTCCCCATTACAATGGATCCTATGGAAATAGCAGAGCATATGGTAATAAAAATAAACCTTTGTCAGAAAGATATAGACCCTCTTATGGTGACAGCCGGAGTAGATGGAATTTATGCTTCCCCACTCAAATGTTTAATTGATAGCGGTGCGGGTGTTAATTTGGTGGGATCCGAGACAATTTCTTCTCTTGGGTTAACGGATAAGATGCTGCTTTCAAAGAAAGTAGGTATCAGGGCTATTAGTGGATTTGGGAGAAAGGAACGCATTCCCATATATCATTATGTCAATCTAATATTGGTTTTCTCAACTGGATACAAAATCCAACCATCCGCTTTCTTTATAGTTCCTTCTGAATATATGGAAGACCATCCACTAATTTTAGGTGCCCCAGCGTTGAGCGAGAATCATCTCTTACCTGACATGACTCAGCAACAATTATTATATTGTCTTAATAATGAAGTTCTGGTGGTCGCAGAAGGAATTGGAGGAAGAAATCAATCTGAAGTGAAAGGAGTAAACGTACTTTCCATAAGAACAATAGTTGTGGAACATACTAATGTCGATGATGCAGAAATACAAAGCGATCAATCAAATGATCGTATTCTTCGACTTATGTTGCGAGGGTTAAAAAGGTCAGGTGATAATTTTAATTGGAATCACATACCCCGAATGTATACGCGGTATAAGACACAAATTATAGTACAGAACGATGTGCTCTATTATGAAACCAGATCGGGGGAGTTGTTACGTCTGATTTCTTTAAATCTCTTGATGCACATTGTACTTGGGTTACACGTCTCTTGTGCCCATATTGGCCGAAATAAACTACTTCATTTGGTATACAAACATTTTTGGCATCCGCGAGTGAACCAGGTAATATCGGATGTGGTTCGTTGCTGCCCCGTTTGTCAAATGCAAAAGACCTATTCCTCAAATATCAACCCACCGATGTTGAAAGTCTTAGCCAATTCCCCTTTTGATTTATGTGCTATGGACTTATTACAGTTTCCGAAGACCTCAAAGGGAAATAAGTATTGTATGGTCTTTATTGATCACTACTCTAAATGGGTATCAGTTGTCCCTATTGCAGACAAAACTAGTCAAACTGTTTCTAGAAAATTGGAACATCAAGTCTTACCATTTATTCCTAAGATACCGAATAGAATTCTGACGGATAATGGCACTGAATTTACCTCTCAAATATTTCAAGCGGTACTTCAGAAATATAATATTAAACACGTCAGGATTTCACCCCTTCATCCCGCTAGTAACGGTATTTGTGAGAGGTTCAACAGAAGCCT
>JABUQX010000750.1:17500-34751 GCA_015478945.1 Trachelipus rathkii | reverse complement strand
TATTTACGATTCAAACTATCGGGTAAGGTGTTCCTTGTTTCGCATTTATCGTAGAAACGCTTTCGCGTTTTCGTGCGCCACTTCACACACATATATATATATATATATATATATATATATATATATATATATATATATATATATATATATATATATATATATATATATATATATATATATATATATATATATATATATATATGACTACCATAACATATATATATGAAGACCTGTTGTGTTATAGGAAGAATGGGTCATTTTTGAATTTAAAAAAATAAATAAAAAATAAAAAAATTGCTAGAGCATTAATAAATAGCATTTATAGCAACTTTAGATGCTAAATGAATGCATGGCACATGGAACGCGGTAAATGAATGCATAGTTTACTTCCCTCTCCGTGCCCCACCGACCCGTGAATGCTGGAAATATAAAATATATCTTTATTCTTTAGTAACAAAAGTATATATAAGCATATAATTTTTTTAACAAATTGAAGCATCTGGGAGTATTAGTCATGAAGTAGCTGGCTCCAAAAATTTGTTCAGGATAAAATTCATTTAGTTTTAAAAACTTTGTTCACTACGGATCATTCCCAACAGCTTGTATAAGTTTGAAAATCAATTAATAAATCCAGCTGGTGTCTTATAATTACAAATAATTTCAATCATTAAGTTATAATATGTTAACAGATTATTACCAGTAATTAAAAATAAGTTTATACGAATATTAAGTATTAATATATTATCATAAATTTAAACCATTCTATAACAAAAAGCATGGCCAAACGATACGCAAAAATGTACGGAATAAAAGTACCGATGTTTTCGGTACCGGTACACAAAAATTTGATTGGGCGATACCGTTACATCGGTACTTTTCAAAGTGTTGGGCGATACCGGTATCGGTACAAAAAGTATCACCCGATACATGTACCCGTTACCTTTATCGCGCTTCTACCCATCTCTGTATATATATATATATATATATATATATATATATATATATATATATATATATATATATACATATATATATATATCTTTATATATATATATATATATATACTATATATATATATATATATTGATAAAAATACTTTTGAGTGATTCTACACTTACCAAGATTAGATCCCGGGCCCTCGCAGACGGAATAGCAAGTATGTTGACCACTTGATCACGATGAGCTAAGATACGCGACAATACAGACTGCCTATGGGTCAGGTACCTCAAACCTCGCATCTCCGGTCACACTGGGGTCAAGGGCAACACAGGACCCATGTGGAGAACACTTAGGCCAGGAGAGATCTATTTGTATTGATTTAAATACTGCTTTAAATAATATATATATATATATATATATATATATATATATATATATATATATATATATATATATATATATATATATATATATATAATATATATATATATATATATAACTATATATATATATATTTACTACTCATCCAAATTAACACCACAAGGGTACGTGGCTGGTGAAAAGGTTGAAGAAATGCAGGCCCTTAATTGGACAATGGCAATAACATGGTGGCTCCCCAGAACCTTAGGTTGATAGAGTGTGAGGCAAAGGTGCAGCCAAAGGGTCTCGCAGTAGAAGTCTGCAGTAGGGTTCCGGAGGGTTCCGGCGCTGCAAACACACAATGTTCGCACATACAGCGACGACACGGCAGGAGTGTGTGTCTGTCTCAATATCATTAATATGACCCCCTCTGGCACCGGATGACTGCCTGACACCGTCCCTGGCATGCTCTCGATGAGTGGGCGAATGTCCTGGACAGTGATTTGATCCCATTCGTCGTGCAGTGCCTGTCGTAGGTCCGGGAGGGTCCGTGGAGGGGTTGCAGCTGTCCCGGATCAGTATCAGGATATCCACAAATGTTGATTGGGTTGAGGTTCGGACTATATGCTGGCCACTCCAGCGCCGTAATTTGAACTCTAAGGTAGTCGTTTAGGTGGGGAGGAAAGCCGAATCATTCAGTATTCTCAACGTCTCAGACAGCTGTTAAGAACCAACACATTCGGATCGTGGCAATTCTTGAGTTACCTTTTGTCTATGTATCACACTAGTCCTTCTCTCTATAAATACACCACCTTCGCTCCTATCGGTAAATCTGACCACAACCTTATATCTCTTAATTTTAATACTTTCTCTCCAACAGCTCCCTATGCGTTTTTCTGGCACTTTAATCGGGCTGACTGGGGGGCATCGCGACTTCTACGCTAACTATAATTGGGTGACTGCTTTGACTCTGAAGACGCTTCGGCTTCTAGACAAGGTGGGAGCTATAATCGTTGATGGGATGAGCAGATTCTTCCTTCTTCGAACTAAATCTTTTTCTCCTCAAAATCCATGGTTCGATCGTGCTTGTTCTCTGGCCATTCAGGCTAGAGACAGTGCGTATCGGGTGTGGAAAAATTCTCATTCTCCTATCACTCTCGCTAATTTTCATTCAGCTAGAAATCGTTGCAGGGATACTCTTCGACGAGCAAAGCGGACTTTCATTAAACGAAAGTGCGCTGACCTCCTTGGTTCTCCTACTGACAAATCTTTGCCTCTTGTTAAAATCATCTCTAACAACTTCTGTAAATCATCCTTTCATCTCCTCCTTATTCGCTCTGATGGTTCTGTTGCTAATACTTCAACTGAAAGGCCAATCTCTTCGGCTTCTATTTTCTCTAACTCCAACCTGGACGATTAACATTCCTGCTTCCTCCTCCTCCTACTCTCAGGTGTCCTATGCCTTTGCCTGTGATTACATTTGATCGGGTGCATGGGCTTCTGAAATCTATGAACGTAAGGAAGGCGGGTGGCCCGGATAGCATTCCTCCCCAAGTTTTGAGGGTGTGCTTCCATGCTGACCCGCCCCTCGTTCAACTATATTCTCTATGCCTCAATACTAGCACTTTCCCTCAGTGTTGAAAGCGCGCATATGTCCAACCTATTCCGAAAAAAGGAAGCCTCTCTGATCCTTCTAACTATCGCCCTATAGCTCTAACTTGTATTCTATCTAAGATCTTTGAAACCCTTCTCAACTCTCACTTCTTAGACCATCTGGAATCTCATTCCCTTCTTTCCGATCGCCAGTACGGCTTTCGGCGCTCGAGTTCTACTGGTGATTTACTCCTATCTAACAGATTTATGGTTCGCCCACTTGATTACAGGAAAACTTTGCGTGTTAGCGCGGCATCAAGTATTTGACCAGGTATGGCACGCGTCACTGCTCTCCAAGCTCCCCTCCTTTGGGTTTCCTCCTTCTCTTTGCTTACTTATGTCTAGCTTTCTTTCAAATCGCTCAATATCGGCTGTTGTTGATGGGGCGACTTCTTCTTCTTTTTCTGTCAATAGTGGTGTTCCTCAGGGTTCTGTCTTGTCTCCTACTTTATTCTGCTTTTCATTAATGATCTTCTACCTGCACATCTAACTCTATCCACTCATATGCCGATGACTCATACCCTTCATTCTTCAACTAATTTCAATTCTGCTCCTCTTTTACTTCTAAATTGCCTCTCGTCTTACTTTTCCGATTCTATTCTCGCTGATCTGGATAGAATTATCGGGTGGGAGTCATATCAATTTTGTGAAATTTAATTCTTTAAAAACCCAACTTCTCCTCTAAGACACCTTCTAACTTTCCTATCTCTTTCGACGGTTCTCTCGTCTCTCCTGTTGACAATATAAACATTCTTGGCCTTAACATAAACAAAAAAATGTCTTGGAAACCTCACATCACAACGGTTGCTAGGGCGGCCTCAAAGAAACTGGGAGTTCTGTTTAGACTGCATGACTTTTTTTCCTCTTCTCAGTTGCTCCAGCTAGTAAGGGTCATCCGCCCTTGTATAGAGTACTTTTCTCATATCTGGGGGGGCTCTGGACCACCGGCTTTTGGATAGGGTTGAGTCAAGGTCCAAAAAGGGCTTATAAACTGCCCACTGTACTTTCCGTTCACTTGACCCTCCTATCTTTGCGGCGCGATGTTGGTGCTTTATCTCTTTCTATAGGTACCGTAGCAGCAGGTGCTCGAGGAACTCCGCTCGCGTACCACCACAGCACGACGTCTGGCTTTGCAAGGGTGCTGTGTCGGCACATGAGTTTTTGTGTTGATAATGAAGTAACTCCAGGCGTGCTGAATTGGCACCATCTTTTTCCTGCCACCCCCCTCTATTTCTGTGGAATTCTCTTCAATCTTCTGTGTTTCCTACTCAATTTAATCTCTCACACTTTAAAGCCTGCGTGTGCTCATCTGAGTAATTTGCGTTAGATGAATATTTGAGACGTTCAACACCCCCTCCTTGAATAGGGCTCTGCCCGTGAGCGGCGGTGTCAAGTGTAAAAAAAAAAAAAAAAAAAAAAAAAGAATAAAACATTGGGTTTTTTAAATAAACCATTAGGATGAAAAGAGTCACCAATGAGGGCATATGGCACGAGATATGGTTCGAGGATGTTTGTGATATACCTTACGGCTGTAGAGTTACTCCATCAGTCTTTGACTCCGTAGGCGGTAAAGAGATGCCTCTAAGACCATAACCGACCCACGCAAGCGTGGCACTACCTTTATAACGTGCGACCTCTCAAATGGTCGTCGGTATACCTTAGCACGCCTGTCCGAGGCGTACAGAGACACTCTCGACTCGTCCGTAAAGAGCACCTTTGCCCAATCGTCGACTGTCCAAAGGATGTGTTCTCGAGCAAATGCCAGTCGATGTGCCGCGGTGTGCGGTGGACCTATGGCAGGCCTCCAGGACCGGTAATTATGTTTCGCAAGGCATCTGACGCACTGCATTGTCTCAATCATCCTGGTGCCATGTACATTCGCCAGCTGTATCTGCAGATATCGTGCCGTTGTGTGGCGCTCTCGTAATGCACGCAGACGTATAAATCGGTCTTCCACGGGTGTCGTGGCCCTGGGCCTACCTTGTCCTCGCCGGCGATCATGTGTCAGGGTTTCCTGGTACCGTTGAACCACCCGTGCAATCGTTGTGTGAGCTATGCCAAACCGTCTACCAAGTGCCCGGTACCCGTGTCCTTCGGCGTGGAGTGTTGTTATCTGTTGACGCACTATCCTCTCCATGTTTATCGGAGTCGCTTCATACGTGAATGATCCCTCGCTCGATTATACCCCCGACATAACCTACCCCCACCTCTCCCAGGTCTAATTACGTGGTTTTTGTTTTCCTTAAATTTATCGCGGTGACGGCCCCAATACTGCAGCGAATTCTCTGCGGGGTGGTCATAGTTACACTGATGCTGTCGTCTGTGTTGGTGTGGGGTTTCATGGGGTTAGGGGCCTTCCCGTTCCTGCGAATGACATTTACCCTACTGGTGCGTTATTTTTGACGAGTAGTATATATATATATATATATATATATATATATATATATATATATATATATATATATATATATATATATATATATATATATATATATATATATATATATATATATATATATATATATATTTTACTTATATATAAATATATATATATATATATATATATATATATATATATATATATATATATATATATATATATATATATATATATATATATATATATATATATATGGAATTTTTCTCCAATTCTTAATTAGACTCAGCTCACAGGGCAAATAAAGAGTCTTCTACAGCAAAGCTTTATTTTGCCACACTGGTGGACTTCTAATCATTAATTAGACTCAGTACAAATCCGCCTAAAAAGCATCACATAAAAAATTAGAAACATATAATGGAAATAATATAAAACTCATTAAACATACAATTAGTTAAATGCTTTTATAATGTTAACAATATTCCATAGTTAGCAGTTCTGAAGATGATTACATAGTTGCTCTTTTGTAATTAACATTTGCATGTATTCATATTTTTTATAAGAAGATAATTGTTTTAACCCTTTATAATTAAAAACGTGTTATGAATATTAGATTATTTTTATACTCTGTACAATAATTAATTTGGTTAAACATGTTTCTTACCTCTTACTTATCTAGAGATTCTTTCTCTACACAAAGTGAAATTCTCTCATCTCTAATGGCTTCGAGAAACTTTCGTCCAGCATTTAGGAAATAATATATAAAATATAACTGTAAATAGAGTTTAAAACTAATACATACATATAATTATATTTGTACATAATTATATAGAGGCCTATATATAATAATATATATAATAATATAATTGTATATATATATATATACTTCATATTTTATATATATAATAATAATATATATATATATATATATATATATATATATATATATATATATATATATATATATATATATATATATATATAATAATATATATATATAAATGGTAATTCGAGCATAGCTACAGATTGCAAGTTACCTAAGCGATTATATACTTATTTGTACAGAGCTATCTCACACACACGAAAATAATAGGTATATATATATATATATATACATATGTAATAATATATATATATATATATATATATATATATATATATATATAATATAATATATATATATATATATATATATTTGATAGATTTCCATTTATGTCACAATCACCAAAACACCTTGATAGTTTGACTCGCCACAAGGAACTAATGCGGGCTCTTGTAACTGAGAGGAAGCGATCAACGCCATTTACAAGGCCATACTTGTAAGTATTGCGTTGGTTTGCAAGCAAAGGATTCTTGGAGTATGACGTGTTCTAATTTTCACCAATGCATAGCTTACCAAATATGGTATGCATTCGAAATAAAGAGTAATTGTGAAGCAAGTACGATAAAGACCCCCCCCTTAGAGAGAAACTTGAACGTTAAGATTGATTTCAATTAGAATACGTCACTTGGTTTTCAGAAGAAGTAATAGCTCGAGGGTTAGGAAGAGGCATAGGAGGTCTTGGAAGTAAAGACAAGCGTTGGACAGGAGCTGGGGAGCTGGGTCGAGATCTTATTTGAACCAGGTTGTTTAAAGGTGTATCTTCAGGTGTTAATTGTATTCTAACATTGGGTGTTGGAATGGCCTGAAGTGGAATGCTTTCAGTGGGTGTTGGTGCCTTCGGCATACACATGTTGCAAAGGAATACTCTTTTAGTCCAAACGAAATATGCAATGACAAGAACTATAATGAAAAAGATCGTGCCAGAAGTTCCTCCTCCAATATATGGGATGAATTTAATTTGTGGGAAGTACGGTGTGAAGGGGTGCATAGTTTGATTTAATTGATCCAATCTTTGATTCCAGTGAATCTCTTTTAAAGTTTGAAACTTAGGAAACAAGACAGCAGAAATGTTAGGTAAAGCAACGTGAGATAAGAAGTTGAATAGAACGTGATCAGAGTAAGAAATTAAGGAAGAAAGGGTAATATTCTTCTCTAGGTGAATAGGGTTCTTAAACTGAAACTTAGAAGAGATGAAGGCACATCCATGCGGGATAGTAAAGACATAGTCATAGACATGCTGTATAGAGTTGGGTTTCTCACATGCAATCGAAGCCCTAGTTTTTTCTGAAAAAGAAATAAGGGTGAAATGTCCTAAGGTGACAGTATAAGGTTCTACAGACTTGTATTCTACTATAGGGCAGTGTGAAAAGTCATTGGTGAAATTCAAGATTAAAGATAGTAAGCAAGATTGATCATCAATGGAAGCAAACACTTGGGACTGAGGGCATACTGCTAGTTGGCCTAAATGTCTACAAAGATCGTGTGCTGACTCTTTAAGGTAAGTGTATTTTCGATTACCGTAATTCACAAAGTAATTATTTGGGTCGTTGTACATGACTCGAACTAGTGATCTGTTTAAAGGAAGGTGGGTAGGAAAAGATATAAGTTTGTAGGAGATGAATTTCTCTATTGAGATAAAAGGAATTAGAGTGATTAATTCGTAGGGGCTAGCGTCAGATTGGATAGTCCAAGAGTAGGTTAAGAAAGTTTGGTATGTTTTTGTTTCTAGAGGAATGACTGTGTGGAGTTTAGTTTCTTTGTTCATTTCTAGTACAAAAGGTAATAAGAAGATGGGAGAAAAGAGTTGTGAGTTTGTTATTTTTGGCAAGTTGGAGTGAATTTATCACCAATTGGTGGATTTGGTGTATATTCTGAACTGTCTGTTCAATTAGATTTATTAATGCCCGGATACTGCCCATCTGATTTATTATATTGTGCGTTGCACTTAAACTACTTTGAAATTCTATTAATTTTTGTAAGCTATCCCTAAAATTTATTAAAGTACGAGTATTCGCTTTCAATTGTTCCTTTAATTCAGTAATCAATAAGTTTGAGGTAGAGGCATAATTACCTAAGATGTTGCTCTTCTTTCAAAGTAGTTTTACCTGTTTATCGGTAGCAGTGCCAAAGAGAATGTTGAGGACGTCTCCCCAAAATCAAAAGCGGCTCGCTTCTTTTTTGATCGTGCTGAGATCCAAGGCAGTTCACTTACTTCGTTCAATTTCTGGGCTAGTACTTTTACTCGAATGGTCATAAGTTTAAATTCCCATTGGTGAGCCCTTTGATGTGTTGAAACATTTAGAAACATGGTTTCGAACGATGGTAGAAATGATTCTTTAACGTTGGTTACCAGTTTAGTCGTCTTGATGATAGTTTCTTTGATGTCTGAAGGACATTCTAAGGAGATAACTAGATCGAGGCTTCTATGAAGTTAACTTCTCCAGTACGATATAGAACTAAACCAGGTAGAATCTTTGTTTCTTCTTTTTCGTTTATGAGATTGCTGTGGCCTGTTGATAAGATGATGAGTAACAGCAAAGCTGGTGTTCCAAAATTCATTTCTGAAATATTTATACTTTATACTTTTCTTATCTTGATTAATTATAAGGTCGCCTAATTATGTTTAATAATTGTTTTAAAATTAATTGGTTAATTAATTAATTGGCTTTATTACCTAAACTACCTAAACTAACTGGTTTCTTAACTATAATCGAGTTAGTAGAATAAAAATCTAAATGTAAGAGTTCTTTAAACTTAACGTTAGATACTATTTAGTACTTATTTACTTCCTTACTAATTTAGTTTTTATTAGTTGCTTAATTCCTAATTTGGTTTTAATATTACTTACTTACTTACTCATTACTTATTTTTTTTGTTTTCTTAATAGAAAAGGTTTTAATATTACTTACTTACTTACTCATTACTTATTTTTTTTGTTTTCTTAATAGAAAAGTTTTTTGGGTTTTTCTATTTTGTTTTTATTTTTGTATTAAAAATTGCTGTCCCCCCCCTTATTCTGAGAGTGAAACATATTTTTAAAAGGTTTCTTTATATAAAAAAAATGAGTAAAAACTAGTGTTGAATTAATCTATTCTAAGATCTATTGAAGTTACATCTAAATTCTAAGATTAGAGTTCTTATGAATATGTATTAATCCCGACTAATTTCCTTAAAAAATCTAGAAATATAACTAATCCAAACTAATTCTCTTAATTTTATGACGATCGTCTACTAATCCAGTCTAATATTTTTCCTAATCCACTAAGTGTTTCTTAACTAAGAAAAAATTTTTTTAGTACAGACGCGAAGCGAAATGTACTTTTATCTCAATCTTAAAATTAAAGTATCCTTCTTAGACTAACAGAATAAGAAGAATTCATCCTACAAACTAAAAGAGTTTTCTCTTAAATCTAGGAATATACAAAGTATATACAAAATTGGGATGAACTAGTAACCAGGAGGCAAATACCAAGCTTTTCCTCCTCGGACTGTTGTGTTCAAATCCAATTTGACAGGTGGAGGCTGGACAGGAGTCTTCGCTGTAGTCTCCGTGTTGTCACTTGCCTCGGGCTGTTGCTGTAAAGCTTGTTCCTTTATCCTCGTTTGACTTCTTGTAACTCGGGGTGTAGAATCTCTAGGGCCAGTGAACAGATTATGGGGCCGGTAAGACGGGTCCTGTTTTCTGTTATCTGGTATGAATTCCTTAGGAGACGAATCTACGACCGGGGGAATGGGAAAACGGCCATCTTTCACGGGGGAAATGGGAGATTTCACTGGGGAATTTGTTCTCGGAGGGGTTCCACCATAGGCTCCATACACCTCACCTTCTTGTGCTGGTGGCTCCTGAAGAGTTTCTTGAACAGGGTTTTCTAGGGAAATCTCTTGCTGAATTGGGGATAAAGATGGTCTAAACTCTTTTCTCCGCACCGCAGTGTTGGAGGGAGTCTTAGGGAAGTCAATTTTTGGAGTGGAACACTTGAATTCACTGCCTGGACGCGTTCTTCCGGCGAGTACATCGCTGTATCTTCTTCTTTCTACAATCTCATCGCTAAATCTTCTTTCTTCCACGGGCTTACTTTCTCTTACGGGTTCCACCGGGGTCGGTTGTTGCACTGGAGGCGGATGGCTCCAAGAATTCGTACCACTCGGTACCGGCTGAGGTGGGGGGATAGAGTAAGAGTTGTAGTATTCTTGGTGAGATTGTGGGGGATGGGGAATTGGAAAATAGCTGTGTCCAGGCTGAATTTGTGGCGTTATGGGAATTTGGAAAGAATATTGGGAAGACATTTGATTTGTGGGAGGAGGAAGTTCTTCCACTTCATCTACTTCTTCTGCTTCATCTTCTTCTTCCTCTCCTTCCGTCTTCTTCCTCCTCTTCTCCTCTTTCTTCTTCTTTTTCTTTCTCAGAAGGGACTCCTGGGTCGCTTCTCTGTTGTCTTTCCTCAATTCTTTCCCTTTTTGTTCTTTGGGCTTAACATTTCACTGCATGGGGATTCCAAACTTCATCATTCATAAAGTCAAAATGTGACTCGGTGAACTTTTCTGCTGGGATCACCTTGGCGTTATCCACATGGACTGGGAAGGTTCGGCCTGACTCTAAACAATACACCATTAGTTTATTAGGTCCCCTTAAACATCGGACAATATATGGCCCTTCAAACTTGGGACATAACTTCGAACTTTGATGGGGCGGTTTAACTGCTCTAACGAAGACGTAGTCTCCTATTTTAAACTCTCTTTGCTTGGCCCTTTTATGTTGTTGCTCCAAAGTTTTTGTGGTTTCCGCTTCTAACTTCTCTCTAGCCAAATCTCTTATATAATCGATCCTTTCTACTATCGTGTCTACCTCATCCGAAATGAACCTTATTTTCTCGGTCTTATTCACAAATGGGGATACATAATCAGGCATCTCGTAAGGGAGCCTCTTTATGTACCCATGTAAGAGGAAGTGCGGAGAAGACCCTATAGATACGCGGAATTGATAGCGATTTGGGCAAAGCTCAGGTATTTATCCCAGTCTCTGTGATTTGCATTCACATAATGCCGCAAGAAAGATTCGATATCAGCATTTATTCTTTCAACGACACCATTTTGGGAGGCTTTGTAAGGCATAATCTCTATCTTCTTTATTCTCCACGCCTTACATAGGTCCTTAAATACCTGGCTCGTAAATTCCAGTGCGTTATCAGAGACTAACAGTTGAGGAGCACTATGCCTACATATGACCCTCTCTTGTAATGCTCTGGCACATTCTTCGCTCGTTCTAGTCTTGCAAGGCACTAATTCAACATACCGTGTTAAAACGTCGCGAAATACTAAGATGTATTTGGCTCCTGATCCTGTACAAGAAGGCAATTTCCCAATACTGTCAACATGAACGCGTGAGAAAGGTGTGTACGGCAATGGCCATCGATTTATCTCTGCTACAGGGGGTCTAGGACCCTTAGTTCTAGCGCATGATACACATTGACTACAGTATTCCTTAACTAACTTTTGAATACCAGGAAAATAGTATTTTTCCTCCACTCTCTTTTCAGTTCTTTGCTGACCACCGTGTCCGCTAGCTAGTGAAGCGTGGCACTGGTCTATCACACTGTAAATCATACTATCTGGAACATGTACAAGATAAGGTTTTGCTTCCACAGCGTGATGTAAGATGCCTTTTATTAAGATGTGTGGTTGTGTTCTGGGATTCTCTTTGGCCCATTTTACCAATTTTCCTACTCTAGGACATTTCTCTTGTTCTTTGATGAAATTTTCCCGACTCAACGCGAAATCTATTCGAGGGAACTTTTCTGTTCTTTCTACCTCCTTAACCAGGAACACATTAGATGCCGGATGCCTACTCAGATAGTCTGGGGCAACATTATTCTTTCCTTTTTTATACACTATGGTGGGTGAGAAACTGTTTACTAAGAGATTCCACCGAGCTAACCGGCCAGTCTGCTGTTTATTTCTAAAAATAAAGCAGAGAGGTTGGTTGTCGGTTATGATAGTTACCTTATAGCCGAAGATGGTGTTCTTAAACTTCTGCAAGCAGAACACCACGGCTAAACATTCCTTTTCAATCGTATCATAATTCAACTCACTGCCCCTGAGTGTCCGGGACACGAAAGATAAGGGCTTCTCTTTCCCTTCATCTGTCAGCTGGTACAACACTCCTCCGATTCCGTAATTACTGGCATCTGTATTCACGAAGAATTCCTTGCTGTAATCGGGAAAAGTCAGTTGTGGCTGCACCACTAGTTTCTCTTTCAAAGTGTCGAAAGCTTGTTGTTGTTTTTTCGTCCAAAGGAAAGGGACATCTTTCTTTATCAAATCATACAAAGGTTGTGCTACTGCGGCGAAGTCCTTTATGAGGAAGCGAAAATAAGAGAAGAAACCAAGTAAACTCTGTGTCTCCTTCACATTCGTAGGAGGGACAAAACTCTTCATTGTTTCTACTTTGGCAGGATCTGGACTAATTCCATCTCTTCCTATCTTGAATCCCAAGTACAAAACAGCTGATTGTAGAAAACTACACTTGGATAATTTTATTCTAAGCTTATTTTCTCTAAAAGCAGTGAGCACCTTCTTCAAATTTTCAAAGTGTTCGGGCACATTTCTTCCCAGCACCAATACGTCGTCTAGGTAGACTTGTGCTACAGGCCCTAGCAGATGATTTAAGGCCATGGTCATTGTACGAGCATAAATACTTGGTGCGTTCTTGTGGCCGAACATCAAACGAGTGGGACACCAAAGACCTTTCCTGGTCCTAAACGCCATCAGCTTTTGCGTCTCCTCCTCTATCTCTAATGCGTTGTATGCATCTAATAAATCTACGGATGTAAACACGGTATTACCCCCTAGGGACGTAAAAATCTCGTCAATTGATGGCAGAGGAAACACGTCCTGGATGCTATGGGAGTTGAGGTACCTGTAATCCAAACACACCCTTGGTTTCGGGCTATTTTTCTTAGCCACCACTAGTAACGGTGAAGAATGGGGGCTGTATCCTGCTTTGATGTACCCCTTCTTCAGTGCTGAATCGGTAAAATCATCGATGTCTTGTAAATACCTATGCGGTAATCGGTACTGTTTACGAAAAATGACCTTAGGGGCATCAGGTAACAACTCAATCTTGAATTTCTGAAGCGGACAGACTGGGACAGCATCATCATCTAGTGCCAATACATCATGGTAGTCCATGAGGAGCTCTAGCAATTCCTCTAGATACTCTGGCTTTTCGAGAAGACAGTTCTCTGCATCTTCTTTTGACATCTTCTCTTCGATGATTTCTTTGTATACTCGCCTTAACTCTGTCTTCGTAAGACCTTGTGAGCAGGTGGCTACATTAGCAGAAACTGTTCTCTGGTGTCCTCCTTTGTCTGTGCTTCTCTCGATCTGTTCGCTAATAATCGGATACCCTTCTCCTAGATACACACCTTTATTCAGATAAAAGGATTTGTCACTCAAATTTATATAACTGAGGATAACCGTGTTATCCCTCACTGGACTGATTGTATTGGCCACATACAACGGTCCTTTGGTGAAAGCTGGTGTCATTATGCACAATCGCTCCAGTTCAAAATTATCTTGAGTTTCAGGTCGGAGTTTTAGATATCCGCATGATTGACTAGGCAAAACAGTCTTTTCAATTACCTTTAAATTTATCTGGAATCTTTCATCTATCATTAAATGGCCCTCTTCTTCGTGGTCATAGCTCTTCGAAACTTCCAAATCTTCGGATTGGCCCAAATTTTCTTCCAAAGCTGAGGGAGTGTGCTTGAGTTTGGGTCTGGCCCCTCTGGGATCAGCGCTGTGACGAGTTGAGGGGGGAGTGATCAATTCCCGCCCTGTCCTCTTCACCTTGTCTGGCTCCACCTGAGCTTCTCCGTCCAAGCCAATTTCCCTATCTCTTTTCCCATGTCTAGGCACTTGCTGCCTAGACGAATTTCGTGCTGAAGAGGCTGTCTTTTCCCCCTGGGAAACAGACAGATCGACCTTCCGATAGGAACGAGGTTCAACCGCGGCGTGTGCGTTATTAGTATTAACTGACCAGGCGGCCTCTCTATGCGAAAGATACTTATCCGCGTTGCGTACGTTTTTAACTGGCAAGGCGGCCTCCCTACGAAAAAGATGCTTATCCGCGTTGCGTACGTTTTTAACTGGCAAAGCGGCCTTCTTAGGAAAAAGATGCTTTTCCGCAGCATGTGCGGGTGGTTGAGCGAAAATTTGGTTCGAATCCTTGGTTCTCTCCCCTCTCGGTCCTCGGACCTGGGGCAACTGCTCCTCCCTTTTCCTGAAGTCTCTTATCCTCTTAAGATTCCCATCAGAAAATTCTCTAACCAAATAAATTCCTTGTGGATCGGCAAAGATCGGAATGTCTATCTCTCTACCCTCCTTGATAGACATTTTAGCAGAAAAGAAGTTTAAAGTTATGGGAATGTTAGACAAAACGTTGCTACCTAAAAGAATATCCCAACTATTCTCTCCATCGTTATCACTCACTTGGAATGTAGTGAGGTAATGTCTTTCATGCAGGCGAAGATATAACTGTATTTCTCCCTTCAATACCGTTGGTTTATTGTTCACCCCCTGTACCCTTAAATCGGTCTTACGGAGAGTTACTTTAAAGTTTCCCTCTTTTTCCAATTGTTTGAGCCGCCGGGCGGTGACAATACTAACGCTGCTTCCAGTGTCAACCAAGACTTTGGTCTTCGCCTCCGTACTACTCAAAGATGGAGCAAGGTAAACATTCGTGTAAAAGTGTCGTCCCAGCCTAAAAGATTGCTGTACGACTTCTTTTCTTTTTCTCTTAACTTCCCATCTTTTCTCCCTATCTTTAAACTTTTTTCTCACACGTCTCCTCTCTTTGCCCGATTCTAAAAATTTTCATTCTCTATCCTATCCTGAGGATGAGAAAGTTCTCCTTCATACATCCTATCATCATACTCCACTACTTCATTCACCTCAAAATCTCTCGGCTGGCTCTCAGCCATATATACTCTCGCGTTAGTCTTTACCTTCCCATCTGGGGGCTTGTACCCTCCCTTTTTCTTGGGAAAGGTCCTGGGCCCTCGCCTGTCTGGGTTGTAAGGTTCTGGCTTTTTCGCTCTTATGCCTTTGTCCATATCAATCTCGCTATTGTATGGAGTGAACATCAGCAGGGTTTCTGGGATAGGTCTCCAAGGCGGTGCTCCTCTACACTTAGGTTGCGACCCCCTTCGATGATATGCCTTACATTCTCGGCAATTCCCAACGGCATGCTTGGGACGAATGTCCCACCGTCTCGCAAAAGAAGCACACAGAGTGTTCTTTTAACTCCTGGGCTGACATCTTTTTCAAAGTGCCCTTATAGCTTGGTGTAACATGCCCTGTCTTCACTTCTTCTCTTTTCTTATGAAAAGTATTGTTCGATTTTACCTCATCTCTCCTCCTTTGAGGAGTGTAATTGGGTCTCACCTCCTCCCTTCCTTTCTCCTCATACCTCGGCTTCAATGGCTCCCTGTTGTCCCTATATGAATTATTAACTCCAACCCTCTGTCTCCCTCCCGATTCTTCTTTGGCCAAGAACACCCTAGTGGTGCGGCCCTCATTTGGCCTTCTATACTCATCTTTTAATAAAGCTCCATTTGAAATTTGAGATAACTTTTCTATCAACTCATTTAAGTTCATCTCTGTATCGAATACCCTAAGGATCTTCTCTCGTAATCTATCTCCATCTCTTCTTTCATTTACGTTTTGAATGATCTTCCCTGTAACCAATAGGTTTATCTGCCTTGAGTTGAATATTGCTTTATCATCCAAATCGTGGAGGCGGCTCTGATACTTCGTTAATCGTTCTTTTAATTCTAACACAAAATCAGTGAAAATTGACTCTCTCTCCCTTCTATATTCTAAAAATTCTAAACCATAACTCGAAGATCGTTTTCTTCTCTTCCGGTTGTAGAAAAGTTTTTAACTGAGCGAGAAAATCTTCTAATCTGGTGAATTTTGAAAAACTATTTTCTCTAAGCACATATTTTCTAGCTTCGCTATTTTGATCGGATGATATTGCCGACTTTGCAAAAGTGATCTTTTGACTTTCATTTAATGGGCCTAAAGCATCTAGCTGTGCATTCAAAGAAGAAATGAAATCTGGGTATAAGATGCCTTTCCATATTCTTGTCTTAAGATGTCTGCCAAATAATTTTAAATTTTCCGGAATCGTTGGAAACGCGGTGTTAAACAGATTAGTTGGGTAATAGGGCGCTCCAATTGGTTGTGGAGGCATATAGGGGTATCCTTGCCATGCTCCGGGGTAAGGATGGAACTGGTTAGGCATGGTGTAATTGCCAGGTGGCATGCCTGTATAATAGAGAGGTGGGGGCATCGTCCCCGTTGGTAAAAACCCATAATTAGCGGTGTTCTGGCCTGCTGGAGCACTTTCGTTGTTGTTTCCTCCCATAACTCCTCCTTTGAGGGATGCTTGGTGTTGTTGAGCGGTGTTAGGCCCAGCAGGGGTTTGGACCGAGCCTGTGGCTTGGTTCTGGATCGTTGGGGGGCCGTCGGGTCCCCATGGGGAGGTGTTCGGTATTTCTGCACCCTCCCACTTGCTTTCATTGAGGTTCTGAGTTTCGAATCCACCCCAATTTCTACGAATTTTCTTTTTAACAGTAGTGTCAACAGTAGCAGGCTTTAGCTGTAGATTCAATGTGTTGTCCAGCGCAACCGTTTTCTGCATATATGGTGGAGTTTCGACCCGTGGGGGAGGTGCTCCCTCCCTTACTACTTGGGATGCCGGGCTAAGAAGAGTGAGGTAGGGGTTCGGAGTGGCCCTTGGGTTCAAAGGAGTTTGGAGAGGGGTAATCCCTGGGGGAGCGCGCCCCCTTTCTTGGGTTATGGGCGTTTCATCTCCGCCCCCCCCTCCGTTTGCCTGATCTGGATTATGACCTTCGTCGTTACTACCCTCATTCAATTCAAGATTCTCTCTTTCTCTCTCTTCGTCAGCAGCACCCTTATCTCCTATCTCCGAAATTGGTTTCTCCGCCATTTTGTTTTTTCGGAATCACAAATAA
>JABUQX010000749.1:22500-26161 GCA_015478945.1 Trachelipus rathkii | reverse complement strand
AATTCATAGAAAAAGTAGGTAAATCCGGCTTTCTTTCCACAGGCTCTATTTTTTTCTGTCTTTATCCCTTATAGTTATATAAAACTCCATATATAGTAGATGAGTATAATGGGAAGTGAAGCCTAGTAACTGTAACTAATAATAATAAATCAACACATGCCTTCAAGATCTTTCTTTGAAAATTGATATTGAATTCTATTAGTTCCTGCATTTAGTGAAGGTGTATCTAATATTTTTATAATATCTTTTGCTTCAACATTACAAATATCAGAAATTAGGGGATAAGAGTAAAATTCACTAATTCCACTGGGATGTAAAAAGTTAATTTTAAAATCATCAAATTCGATATCATAGCTTTCAACAATCCCTATCCATTTTTTGTTATTATTTTGACAAATCACATATTGTCCACAATTTGGTTTTTCAAAAATGTTTATGCTCTCATTTTAGAAACTCTTTAGGATTTTCTTTTCTTCACCCTGTTCTGTATTTGAGGTTTCAAAAACTTTCATTTTTCCATTGTCCAAAGGTAAAATCTTGTGAATCTTCTGTGTTCCTACTATAGGAACTGCATTTTGGAATCTAGAAGCTAAAAACTTTTCATTCTTCTCAATTTCGGTCTTACTTGTGTAAAAAAATTTCACTTCTTGAAAATTTCCTTTACAAAATTCAAGCATCTTTAGAGGGGTTATTATTTGCTCATGAAATGGACGTTGAAGGGTAGCTTTTGCAACTGTTCTTTTTACAACACCTCTAATACCATCACAAGGACTTTTACCATGTGAAGTGACAAAGAAATGCCATTCACAGTCAACATTAAAATCATTCTTATGAAAGTAAATATTCAAAAAGTTAAACCTGTTTTTGTACTGTCCAGCACAACCACACTAAAATAATTGATTCTTTCTAAATTTGGAAGTAAAGATTTTATGTGCGGAATTAGAGTGCATAAAAATGTATAAACCATAGTTGTGCTGTGCTTAGTATCAGGAGATAAGAAGCAAAAGCTTTTAGAAATACTTCTTGTTCATTCTTATAATACATCACAAAAGGGTGAACAGTACATTGAGAATTTTCCCAGTGAAACCCTTGAATTTCATCTTGCATAAATGAAAAGTTTTCAGCAAAATCTAAAAGTAAAATAACATTATGTGCAATATTAACTTTTAATTCTTTTAAAAAATGTGATTGTATTTTGGCTATGTAGTGGTGCCTGGTTAAGTTAACAATTTTTTTAGTTGAATAAATATATTTATCTGATAATTCACATTTTTCTATCAGAGAACACCTGTCCACTGTAACCCATTGTTTGTAAATTATCTTTCCATTTCTTGAAGCGATTCAATGCTTGAAAGAAATTCTCTAACACCAGTTTCTCTTAGACATAAATTGCATAAATGGAGCATGCACTTTCTGTTTGTTAAGTCACTCACACTTTTTTCCCTTAGAATTTTATAGTTGTAGTCACACAAACCAAGGACAAATACTTGAAACTTTGCATTTTGATGGTAGGTACATACACAAACTGTATATATATATGTATCAGGTGCACCAGCCAGTACATAAAATTTTGGTCTCAATCTTGCAGATGTTAAGAATCCAATAACTGGACTAGAAGTATCATTTTTGTAAAGAGTGTATGCCTCTTTTATGTTCATCAAAACTGTTCTTTGAATTGGTTCTTTCTTTCCACTATCAATATTTCTTATACTAAGACAATCTTTTTTATCAGGGCACATTCTGCTAATTTCATCTTGTTGGAAGAAATTTTGCACATAGTTTTTTTACATCCCTTGTAATAACTTTACCTTGAGACATGGGGTATTTCAGGTATTATTCCAAATTTCTTTTCATTTCTCTGCTTCTTTTCACCATGTAGTCAGTAGCTACAAAGAGATTCATAGTTTCTCTATGACTGTATGGGAATATGATTAAAATTTTGATTTTTCTTTCAAATGAATCAGTTTCATTGAAAGCATTTATTAGTTCCATCATTAGTTTATCAAATCTGTAAAAGTATATAGCTATAGTCAATGATTGAGTACCCAATTAAAAAAAAATATATAAAATATATAAGATGAATTAAGAAATTTAATGCAATACATTGTACAACAGGACTGAAAATTAATATGATGACAAGTCTTCCATTTTAAAATGCAGGTCGTTTTAAATTATTTTATCTTCTATTTTTCATAATATTATCTATATCCTATTAATTTTAAACTTGCCAAAAAATCTTCCCGGTTCGTGTCAATTTGTTGAATGATGTTGAGCACCATATTTTTGTTGAATGGTTTTTATGACCAAAAAACAGCTCCAATCGCCAATGCGAGGGCGTTAGCCCTCGCTCATAGCCACCTTCGAACAAATGCACATGCCCATGCCAATGCCCATGCCCATGCCCATGCCCATGCCCATGCCCATGCCCATGCCCATGCCCATGCCCATGCCCATGCCCATGCCCATGCCCATGCCCATGCCCATGCCCATGCCCATGCCCATGCCCATGCCCATGCCCTGCCCTGTTTTGTCTTGGCGAACGTCGCGAGCGTAGCGAGCGGAGTGAGCCCCAGCCACCAATGCACGGGCGTAGCCCGTGCTCAATGGAGAAGCTTGCTCTTTAGGAGCAAGAGATGCGTAGCATCGTTGCTTGTGTTGATAAAATTTTTTTCATTATTATTATTATTTGAAAGATAGAACATACATTGAAATTTACTTTAGTTCTGGAAATGTAAGATATCAGAGCTATATATAACAAACTTTAGATATATAAGTAAGTTATAAATATGTTAAAATAATATCACATTTAGATCACACTATCATTTGTAGTAATTAATGTTAAAAACATAATTATCTATTAACTTACCTGTTAAATTCTGAATCAGATTCCATTTCCTTTGATGGACTTGGTATTTCCTCTTCTAGGTCATTTTCTAATTTTCTTTTCATAGTTTTTGTTACTTTTTCAATAGTTTGCAATCCTATTTTCACTTTTGTGCTTGAATGCAATCCACCTAAAAATATAGATATTATTTGGCTATTTTTTTTTAATATTTAAAGTTTGTTATGCATTATTAAGAGTCAATGCATATATTAATTACCATGTTTCGTTTTACTACATATATGTAGTATGTAGCTGAAATAGGTACTTACACTTCTTTATTGGAGTAACATCTAGTTCCTTTAAAATTTTGTTAATATCTGGATTTTCATCACTATAAGAGGAAGCTTCAGCAATTGAAGATGAGCTTTCTGCAGAAGAGTGAGCTTTCATGGAACTACATGATTCATCTGATTGCACTTCCTTTAGTATGTCAGGATTTTTAGAAATTTTCTTCCTGCAGTTATCACACAGCAAAGTATCTTCTGGCAATGTATTGTTGCAGGCAATGAAAAATTGATTGCTGATACTTCTCACTGATTTAGTAATTTTTTTTTCATGAATTTTTAAAGGGTCAAAACAATTATGACGTACCATTTTGAAAATTATTAGTTATAGAACAGCTATTCACATATTTTTAAAAAAATAAACACCTATAATCTGAAACAAATTTACATATATATATATATATATATATATATATATATATATATATATATATATAATATATTAATTATAATATTTATATATATATAAATTTATTTGTATATATTTATAATA
>JABUQX010000749.1:12500-17500 GCA_015478945.1 Trachelipus rathkii | reverse complement strand
TATGTTGGATGGTGAGCAGTTGGGAATAAGATCCGAGTTTAAATATTTAGGCTATATGTTAGATAAAGAGAGAACTTATGATGCAGTGTAGTAGGAAAGTTGTGAAAGGTAAGATGACTGGTGCAAATTAAATTACTTGGTGGATTACAAAGGTTCTGTAATGAATGTATGTTTGTTACCGAGTGTAATTTTAATAGATAGTAATAGATTAAGTACAATCGGTTCAATGGGGCAATCTTGGAGCGTTTAGTGTGAGAAGAATTTTGATAAAATGCAGGAATGAAACTCATGGAGAGTTTTGTGCGTGTAAAGAATGGCGTAAATGAGAGAATAATATTAAATATTGAGATGGCTTGGTCATATGGAAAGGATGGATGATATTCGGTTGTTAAGCGAGTGTATAGTGGAGCTTGCTGGAAATCGACGCCTGGGAGATGAAGAAAAGTGTATGAGTCAGTTATTGAGAATTTCCCAGAGTCGAGAAGAAAGTGCCATTAAACGAATAAATGGGACAGGGTTTGAAAGGAGTATGGTTGTGAGCAATGGACACTGGATGAACCCACATTGACAAGATACCACAGTGAGGTTCCGTCGCAGTCTCGTGAAACCTCTGGGTGGATTTTTCTGACTGCGACGAGTTCTCACTTAAGGGTATAAATGGACGGTAAGGGCTGGTTTTTCTTTTCGACTTGCGTCATGTTTTTCTACTACTTTTTCTGTTTCCAGTGCATGTGATGCACCTTACCCCCAGTCTGGGAAAGAAAGTGAGTGATTGATATATACGCTATATATATATATTATATATACGTATATACCCCAATATATTATATATAATTATAATATATATAAATAAATATAACGTATATATTATATATATATATTAATATATATATATATATATATATAATAATATTATATATATATATATATATAATATAGCACCCACTTCTCTCCCCAAGACTGGTGGTTAGGTATGGTAAACATTGCACCGGAAACAGAAGGTAGTAAAATGACGGACGCAGTAACGAAAAGATAAGCCCAGCCTTACCGCCCCCTTTATACTTTTTAGTGAGGACTCGTTCCAATCAGAAAATCCCACCTAGAGCTTCACGGACAGCGACGGACCCTCACTTATGGCATCTCGGCATGGGAACTATCCTTGCCCAGTGGGCCCACAACCAAGCCCCCTCATGGCATAGATTTACTTTGTGGCCAGTACTCATATATCTCAAAAACTACAAAGCTACAGCGAAAAGGAATACATTGCTGGATTCCTGGCAAATTTTATTGCGGAAACTGAAAAAAAAAAAAAAAAAAAAAAACAAAAAAAATCATATCCAAAAACTACAATAGCTACAGCGAAAAGGAATACCATTTTGGGAATCCTTGTAAAATTTTACAATTCAAAACTGTAAAAAAAATTAATAATAAATAAATAAAATAATTATTGGCTTTTTTTTTTTAGGAGGAGGGACATATTAATATTATTAATATTTTTGTAAAAGTATTACACGGCAATGTAGGGGGCTAGAGCCGACGCGAACACAGGGGGACGTTTCCATACCCCGTAGGGGAGGGCGGAGGAACCCCCGCGACACCAAATACCAAAGAGCGGGGGTTCCGCGGAGACCCTCCCCGGAGGGGGGGAATTTGGGTCCTACCCCGTAGTTCCCCGGAACGCCGAGAGACCCTGACTCCTGCCATCGGTGCGGTATAACCCTTGGGGTATTCTTAGTTAAAAAAAAAAAAGCAAAATTTAATAAAAGTCTATTTATTTTAAACGAGTAACCAATAAAGGTCTCTAAATAGGCCCTCAAATCAATACCATAATTATTAACAATAATTTTTTTATTTTTTTATTTTTTAATTGTCCTATCCAAATACGAGGTTTCAAAAAGTATTCCTTTTCGCCTATATCTATTGTAGTTTGAGATTTTTTTTTTTTTTTTTTTTTTTTTTTTTTTTTTATTTTTTTTACATTTTCCGCACTAAATTGGACCAGCATTCCAGCAATGTATTCCTTTCGCTGTAGCTATTGTAGTTTTTGAGATATGGTACTGGCCACAAAGTAAATCTTTGCCATATATCCCCTCGATATATATAATATATATAGTATATATATATATATATATATTATATATATATATTATATAATATATTATATATTATATATATATATAATATTATATATCTATATATATATATATATATATATATATATATATATATATATATATATATATATATATATATAATAAATGTAAATTTCTAATTTTTTTTTATATATATATTATTATTTTAATTGTGGTAAAAAAAATAATTTTGATCTTTTTAATATTGAATTTTAGAAGTGGAATATGTTGCATTATAATTGGTATGAACTTAAAAAAGAAATGAAAATCCACATTCTTCCATTATTATTATTTTATTTAACTTCCTACTGCCTTGTGATTAAAAGTAATGATTGCATTTTTTTTTATTGTTCTTCCACCCTTTTTCTCTTTGTTTGTAATATATTTAGGAAATGTACTCATTTCTCTGGCTAAACATTGTATACTAAGACCCCATTGAACTATTATCTTATTCCAATACATTGCGAAGAGTGAAGACCTGGGTGAGATCAACCGTGTCTGATAAGGTTTCAATGAACTATGTGCATTCTGAGTGCACACAGAAAAATGGTGCTGGATGAAGATTTACTAGGACTGGCTTTTGTATAACCCTTTATTATAATATATCAATCCGGCTCCCCAATGACTGGGTTTGAAGCGCAATCATGCACGTAAACGGAATAGTTTAGTAGAGTATGGTGACTCGAGTCGACAAAGCTCCCCCATGCCATATCAACTACTCGTACCATTAAGTTCCAGACCGTCGCTGCCAAAATCCATTCTGGAGCTCAATCCACTGTGACATCTCGTCGGGGCTCAACAGAGAGCAGTAATAGTACTCTTATATAAGGGTATATGGGAAAAGGGGAATTATAGGGCATTAGTTATTGTGTGTTGTAGGAAAGATATAATGCGGATATTTTGGCCGAAAAAGTACGTCGAAGTGACTGGAAAGACTTGATCAGTGAGGAAAAAAGGTGCCATTTTGAAGATGGTTGGGATGTGTGGATCAAATTTTACATTGAAACAAATGAATGAGAATAATAAAACAGTGTGTACAAACTAATGGCAATTAAGGCATCATGGGGAAATAGTGATGAGTGGTGTCCCAGTACAGGGTTCAGTGCTGGAGCCACTATTGTCCTATAATTATTATAATGAATTTAGACAGGGATTTAAATGTAAGGTTTCTAAATTTGCAGATGTTACCAAAGTGGCCACCACAGTTAGGAATAGTGCAAGGATGTATAAAGATTCAAAAGATAAGGAGGGAGCTGTATTGGGCAGATAAGTGGCAATTGAATTTTAATAGTAAAGAGTGTAAGGTTCTTCACCTAGTTATCAAATAAAAGATTTAACTACCATATGAATGGGGATGGCTTGAGTCTGTGGACCAAGAAAAAAGATTTAGGTGTGATATAAATCAGTAATTTGAAAGTAGCTAATCGGTGTTTGGACAGCAAGAATAAACTAATGCTTGGCATTAATAATCGCAATTTTTACAAGAGCAAAAGAAAGTAAAAATAAACTGGTATTAAGAAGCTTTGTTAGGCCAGTAATAGAGTATTGTGCAGAGTTTGGGCCCCTTATTTAAAGAAAGACTTAGATATGATAGAGAGAGTGCACCGTAGAGCAACAAGGATGATTTTGGGATTTGAGGGTAGGAGCTAGAGGAGAGGCTGAAGGAGTTAGGAATGCTTTCTGTAGAAAGGCGATTTTCTCATAGGGGACATGATACAGATCTACAAAAAATATTACACCTCTTGACTAATACGGAGACAATAAATTTTTATAATGGAAGCACGACAGGTGACCAGGGGCATAATAAGAAAATTAAAGAGAAAGCTTGCCATCTTCATATAAGAAAGCATGTATTTAGTAATAGGTTATGTTAAATTTTGTTAAGTTTTGCCACAGAAGGTTGTTGAGGTGCAGCTGATTTGCAACATTAGAAGGGACTCTGATAATATATGGATATCATGTGATTATATTTGGGACAAAGCACAAATTGGTGGTGCTATTTTACTGTAGTTATTTAATGTTAATTGCGATGTTACTATAAATTATTAAAGTTGTAGCTGGGTAGCATGTATATAACTGTAATATAGCTTATAGTTTTTTGTTATTTAGTTAATTGTCGACTTTTATATAAATTGTTATGACAACCTGGGGTGCTTTATGGATTGCATGAGCATGTTTTAGACTTGTGTATTAAAGTGATTGGACAAGCTCTATAAGGGTCCGCTTGTGGATTGCATGAGAATGTTGTTTGGTGATTGGTTCTGTTTGCTTGACTGGGACAGTGCTTGATAGGCCCATGTGGCTTTCTTACTGTCTTTTATTTCTAATGCTCTAAATGAATAAATTGTATTATAGGTGTTAATGATTTGCAACAGAGTATAATTGAATTAAAATGCGAGCTTTATGGCAGTTGTTATAGTGATATTATGGGGCTGGTGATAGGCTTCTGAATGGAATCAAAGTGTGTATGACTAGTGATAGGTAAATGCCCGGGCACTTAAGAATTGGGCAAATGCTCTGGGCATTTGTCCAATTTGGCATTTAGAGGCATTTATACTTTATGTATATATATATATAATATGATATATATTATATATATATAAATATATTATAGTATATATAATATATATATATATATAATATATATATATATATTATATATATAATATATATATTATATATAAAAAGTTTATGACATGAATAAGAGGAATTCTGCTTAGAATAATGAATAGGGAATGTGCTTTCGTAACTGATGAGATGATGTGAGAGGAGTGTAAAGGGAACATTGGAATTAAATGAAGAGTTGATAGTGATTGTGTGTGGGTTTGATGTGGCAAGAAGGATGAAGGCATTAGTAAAGAGGAGGAA
>JABUQX010000748.1:22500-31172 GCA_015478945.1 Trachelipus rathkii | reverse complement strand
ACCCCTCACACTCTCCCTTGATCCTATCCTAAGTCACGTCACAAACCACACTCTACCCCCTCTCCACCTCATTACTACCTGTAAGAGATTCATCACTATAATATAACTAATACCTACCCCTACCTCATATACTCTATATATATATCATAACCCTACACGCCTGTTTTTGTACAATTTTATCACACTATATTTTAGATTAAATATACTCAATATTATTGATGTTAAATGATTATTAAACTATAATAACAAGTGAAAGAGTCATACTAAAATCCTCATATGATGGTCATATACTTCATATCATATCTATATCTTATAATATATACTCTTATCTCTCTCTACTATCTATTCATCTAATCTTCATTCATTCTCTACTCTCTCATTCACTTATCATATTATATATGGGCCAATTATATTAATTCTAACTAATACACACTTTACTTAAAATATCAAATGTTAATGATTACCTTATTTTCATGTATAAAAATTTTTCACATAGGAGCTTCGGTAAGGACCTCTATTTTTTCACTAGAGTAACTATTTATTATACGGAAATATAGGTAGATTCCAGAAATGTTTTCTTTCACAAAAAATTCCACTTTTAATACTTAAAGTTTAAAAAAATACAATTGTCTGTACTACATACACATATTTGTATTAAAGTACAATAAGAGAAGGTATTCAAGTTAGTAAGTACATTAGATTAAGTGGTACTCCTTTACACGAGATAGCACTCTTATAATATTATTTGCATCTTGAGGTATAATTTATTATGATATACTATATATTTCTCATGACGGTGATATGGGAGATTTCAATTAGATGCATCTAAACTATTATAAATCATTAGATAATTGAGGAAAGAAGAGAGGAGTGTGAATAGTAGGAGTAAGTTGGGAATAGCGTATGATGTAAAAAGAATGAGATAAGGATAAATATAGGAAAAAAAGGCTTATGATACATATATAGTTTATGCCTCTTCAGAAATAAATATATCTGCATATTTAAATAACAACCGTCAAATTATTAGAACATACCTAGAAATAATTTATACCTAATCTTACCCAATATATTATATTTTAGCAAGTAAATATACTCCTAACTTTTAGTGAAAGTATGTATGACAAGACCCTTTTTATAAGATTGTCACTTTGGGTGATAATATGAATGAGACAGAGCCACCCTCATTAAGAGAGATTTTGGAATGAACAAATTCATGAGATCTTATCTCCTACAAGGGATATTGAGAGAGAGGATCATATGATAATGAGTGTGAGCAAACAAAGAGACACGCGATGACCTAAAGGTCTCATATGAATAGGCCATATAAGTAAATTAGATAAGGGTTCACTGAGAGTCATAGTAAAGCTATAAAGCATGAACGCAACGGGTGCTGTAAAATTAAGTGGAGATATTGGCGTTCATACCTTAGGGGAAGTCCATATGGGCACTAGAAGATATGACAGCAAGAGGTCTGTCGAAAGAAGTTGTTAGTTATGAAATATAAGTAACCTATTAAAATTGATTGTGAGATACTGAATCACACACTCAGAGTGATGATACTGCAGGATCTCCTTTAAGGAGCAGTTAAAACTAAAGAAATATGAACTTAGACGGTAAGTACCTATTACTGAAGGTAGGTAAGCAAATATATTCGAAGAATAGAGAATGAGTATAGTAAATATACTATATTGGGAGGATAAAGACTTATAGAGGGTAGTTAGACATATATGGGGATAATAAGACATAGAGGGGTGACACCGCAATATCGCAGCTGTAAACAGTAGTGTCAACGTGCTTAATGAAATGTAGCACAACATTCAAGAAATTTGAAAAAAGCAGACAAAAGTAAATGGCATTGCACAGGTTCTTCACCAAAGAAAGATCAAGTGGTGTTTTTATTAAAAGTGACTTCACATCACTCAATCCAGAAGTAATTACCGTATACCCACTTCTTATCCTCTCCACTTGCCTCACAGATACATAATCCAATTCATTTCATCTCAGTAACGGTATAAACGTCCACGACACTTTTTATTGGATGAATAGACTCTATACATATATTTCACATATAACTTTGAAAAATGCTTATTATAATATTAATATTTTTATTTCAATCAATTTTAGTTAAGACGTCATTATAAATATAAGATAAAACCATTACAGTAATAACAATTTTATACTGTTAACGTATGATTTATTTCATATTATCAATATAAAACAGGTTTCAATACGCAATATACGTACTTAAAATGTTTTAAAATGGCTAAATTGTGAGTGTCTGAAACAGATTAATTCAATTTACATTATTTCTTATAAGGAAATAAAACTCGAAACTCGAACAATTATTTAAAAAAACGAAAACTGCCTCCTCATAAATCACGGATTTTCAGGCTCCAATTCTATCACTTCCATTATTAATATAATATCAGTATAATAATAGCTTTTGGGTTAATATCAAGTTAACTCAATTTTGATCAATAGTACAAGTTACTTACTAGAATTTGTATTTTCACAATAGCACAAGTATACATATATATATATAAAGATATACATAAGTACATGGAGTATTCATAAAAATACAAAGTACAAGTACTTTAAATGATAAATACTTGTCATAATATATATATATATATATATAATATATATATTTTAAATATATATTAATTATAATATATATATATATAATATAATATATTATTATATTATATATAATATATATATATAATATATATTAAAATATATATAATATATATATATATATAATATAATATATATATAATATTATAATATTATATATAAACTATATAATTAAGTTAATTAATATAATATATTATAAATATATAATAATGTAATAATAATATAATAAATTATCGATTCATCATATCATCATCTAATTCATACATTATCATCCATATTAATCATATCATTCCATACTTCTCCTCAAAGATCTAGGGGGTATAGGTGGGTAAGGTGTACGTAACTAATTAGCTCCGAGGAATCAGAAAAGTAGTAGATATAGAATATGAGCAAAAATCGAAAAGAAAGCTCATCAAACCTATACCGCCCCCTTATAATTACCTTATTGTTGAGATACATCGTGTTACCAGTCAGTAAATATACCACCCTAAGATAGCTTCAACGGATAATACCTTATATATATATATATATTGAGTCGACGTATGATAACCCTTATATCTATATATGAAATTTCGTCAATGTGGGGTTCTATTTACCTCTTAGCTCAATAGGTGAGGCTACATAACCAAATATAACCCTACCTTATACTATATATAATACAAAAACCTATATATGACTGCCATTATCAACATATATCCTTTAATTATGGCACATTTATATCTTTCTTGTCATTATATATCTGAGCTCAAACTCACAATTATTCCCTTCATACTCATCTACAGGCCATTCTCCATACTTGAACTATGCTATCTATCATTTTTCTATTTCGGTCTTACTATATATATATAATATATATACCATGTCCGTGACATATATATGATCCGATTCCCTAAACACATATACTCAATCACACTAATACTATATATATACAATATATTCCTAGTTATATATTAAAAACCGACTATCATTTTCATTATCACTTTTATCCACAACATATTAGATCTATATAAAATATATATACCATTCTTATCACGTACTTTTACATTTATGATTTACACTCGTATAAAGTAGGATGAAAAATGTATTTAGCTACTGGTGGATTATCGAAGAGTGATGTGCACATAGGTGTACTACACAAGTGAAAAACTCGCCGTTGGTTGAATGTGCTAAAAGCCCATGCTCGAGGTCTCCTTTTTCGAGAAGATAGGACTACTGGCAAGTATATTAGGAGAATAAAAACTAAAATTTTCCATAAGTTAGAAGATAAAAGAAAAAAGAAGCAAAATGAACTGTTTGGAAAGGGGAATGACTGGGGACTTGTATGGAAATAAAAGCTGTTCTGGATGGAAGTACTAAAGGTTAAGAAGAGAGTGAGGGAATCTTCATATCAAATAATGAATAGGATTATTACAAACTTAAATCGTAGGCAAGTCCTCCTAAATACGAGATAATGAATTACTGCATTCCTAACAACTATCCGAACATTCTTCACTCATCATAACTTACCAGAAATTACATTTCGTACAGTATAACAAAGAATACTCAGGAAATATTCAGAGTAGCCAGAGGGGGGCGGTGGTTAAAAACAGCTCCACACTCAAATTGTAATATTTTAGTCTACAATTTATATTTTATATATATATACTATAAAACATTGTAACTTATATTTAAGATACTATAATACTATTATTCATTATTTATAACTCAAACTCAATTATAGTTACTCTAACTTATACTTATATATATCATTAATACTAAAAGGTAACATAACATTAATATATATATATAATATATATAACATATAAATACTACTCACTATAACTCTATATAATATTATAGTATATAACCTATTACTTATAGCGCACATCACTCACAAACTTAATGATCTCATATTTAACATATATTCATCACACCTATAAAACTATATATTATATTTATGACTTTATTATGCACCAGTACCTAATAAACTATTCTCTATCATATATTTTATATATACAATATATAAACATTTTTCATAATAACCTATATATAGTATACTAACTATTTATCATGTTATTTATATATATACTTGCATTTATCATCCTCATTACCCTATTATATTTTTTCACTAAAACTCATACACTCTATATATATATAATATATATAATTCATTAATTATATATCATTTAAAATATATTTATAAAACTTTCAGAAATAACACTATAATAATTGCTGTTACTAATACTACTAATCTATAATCATAATATCATACTCAATATATATATATCATAATTATATATATATATAATATAATATATATATATATATATATATAATAATATATATGTATTAATTATAGTATTATATATAATTATATATATATTATACCGAGTAGATCTAGCCTATCACTCACATTATATATATATATAATATATATATATATATATATGAATATATATATATATATAAATATATATATATATATATATTTATATTTATATATTATTATATATAGTATATATATATATATATATATATATATATTATATATTATATATGTATTTTCATCATCATATAATAAAGACGTGACCTCATGCATATATTGACTTGATTGGACAGAACTATTATAACTTGACTATATTAACATACGATTAACCCATATATAATATACTTACTATTACTACTTACATATACACCTATTAACCTAATATACTTTACTACCATATATATCCTTAACATAAAATACTACTCTATATCATATTTCACAGATTCGCTACACTAATATATATATATATATATATAATAATATATCATATATATATATAATACTAAATATATATATATATACATTATATTATATATATAATATACTCGTCAAGTTAATATAATATAGGTAGTATAGTGAAACTACCTCCAGTAACACATCTCTGTTTTTATATTCATATTCTATCTCATATACTAATATAACATTCTATAATAATACAACTACAATATATATATATATATATATATATACTATATCATATAACTATATATATATAATATCATAATATATATGATTTACAACCCCCATGCTGCTACACCTGAATTTCCCTGAGTTTCTTTTGTATACTTCGTTAGGTAGATAATTCTGGTTCAGGAATAAACTGTATTCGGATATGTTGTTAGGCCGTTAATTCATCTTTCTCTACGCGATTAAACGGGGAAACAATCCCTATTCCATTATTATAACGAAGATTTCCTTAACTCTCTTTCTTACCCTAATATATATTTTTCGACTTGGGACACCTCCGACTGTACCGACTCCTTAAATTCAAATTTGGATTTTTCGACTCCGACTTCAGAACTCCAACTTAACCTAAATTTTTCGACTCCGACCTCACTCACTTAAACAATTTTCGACTCCGACTCCACTCTCTTCCCCGACTCCAACAGTCAAATTCAAAATTTCGACTCTGACTCAAGATTAGTGCTTACAGAGTTTCCAGTAAACATCTTTTCGTTTTCAACAATTTTTTTTCTCGCTTCCATTTGAGATAAAAAAATATTACCACTTCTTCCAATGAATCATCTCCAATGCTATACATCGGTAAAGTACCATGTAAAGACAATAACAGATGCAGGCGCAAAAAATGAACACAAATACATTTCAGTTTTCGGAAACAAATGCATAACGTAATTATAATTTGCAAATTATTTTATTTTTTATTATAATATAAAACAACCATTATAAAATTAACAGTTAATACTTTTATTTTCCAAAATAATAAAAATATAATAAATAATAATCAGTAATAATAATAATAATAATAATATAATAATAATAATAATAATAATAATAATAATTAATCACATACCATAATAATATAATAATAATAATAAAATAATAAATACATAATAATTATTACAAAAAAACAATGAAAATATAAAATAATGCATAATATCAATCAATATTAAATAATAAATAATAAATGATAAAATAATAAATAATACAAAATATTGGAATATAATACTCACAATAGTAAATGACAATTAATACAAATCAAAATATTAAATAATCAATAATACATCTAATAATAAGCCTTATACTTAATAATATATAATAATAATAATAATATAATAATAATAATAATAATATAATATAATAATAATAATAATACATCAGATACTAATATATATATTTTAATAAATAATTAAAAAAATAAAAAAATAATAATTAATCAAAAGCAATTGATAGTAAAACTCAATATTACTTATTAGAATAATTAATTAAATTATACATAATATTAATAATATAAGCATCTATTCTAAAATCTTTTCACAAAAATTATAAACTAATTAACTCAATAATAAATAATAATATATAATAATAATAAATAATAATCAAATAATAATAATAAATAATAATAATGCACATTAAAACGAACTATTGCGAACATGAAAAATAACACATATAAGAGATTTCTGAACAAAATTATAAAAAACTGGGAACTCTTATTTAACTCTCTACCGGATATATATAATATATATATATTATATATAAACTAATAATATATATATATAATTATATATATAATATATATATATATCTAATATAATATGGTTTAATATAAACCCACCATCGCCTTCATTTTCATATTAAAACCGCCTCATTACCGCTATTCATAAGACAATCATTAGATAACGTACTATTTTTGTTTAAATCTCAATAAAAACCTTAAAATTAAACATAATTTATTTACTTTCTCTATATATATATATAATATATGGATTTGCCTATCAAATACACAACACTCAGAAAATTCACCTTTGAGACCTGTAATATCTGTGTGCGGAACGGTAAACCCGCATACTATTTGCCGAATATCACTAGAATTGAGTCTTCATATATCCTAGCCATAATCTTGTATAATAAACAGATCTTTTGTGACTATTACGTTACAAATCAAATAATACAAGAATACACTTATTATGCTAATAAATTATCCATTAAATCCTTAAACTTGAAGTCACTAATATATTCCACCTCACTTGATGTAGAATCTTATAGTTCATCAGAATGTGCGGGTTATCGTTGATATGATTGACATACACCATTGTACTTTAATTAACGAACGCTGTACTCCAAAATACACTCAAACTCAAAACCTATTCCTCCACCAGTTATAACTATTACAGAAACAATCATATGAGGAACCTTTTTATTAATTTTGTTGTACTCAAACACCGTTTAAATTTAAAGAAATCATATATCTACAAACCGGATGGAGTGCCGATGGGCTCACCAATTGGACCTACATTTGCTGACTTCTATATGTCCAAACTTGGAAAAATAAAATCCTTCGTGAAACAAAACAACTTTAACCCGTATTTTACATAAGGTATGGTCGACGACACCCTCAGCTATTTTTAGAACATAGATCAAATATACATTCAGTTCATCCAATAGAATTCAAGATTGTCCATGCTTAAAATTCAGACATACGAAACTTTAGGGTTAGAAAGTGATATCAGTTTTTAGACATCAAAATCCAATGTTATTCTGACGAGCTCATGATCAATAACAGGCGATACATGTCAAACCCAGCGGATAATGGTCTGTATTATGAACTAAATGGATCCTATTCACACTGACTATTTTACAAAGAATTACAGTAAAAATTTTAGTTTAAACAGAGGCGGTACAGCCTATGTTCACTTCGTGAAAACTTCTGATGAAGAAATTTGATTTGCGAGTGGTAAGTAAATTTTATGAAACTGTTAGATCATCCACTAATATTAAATGAAACAATTTAAAATTAAATAAAAACCTTACACAAATTATATTAATAAGAAATGTAAATATAAATCAGAAAAGACATATACGATATATAAATATCTTTTTTTCAAACTTCCACTCGCTATAGTTCAACAACTCAGAGATTCAAATAAGAAGCTAAGAATAGAAGTCGCCCCCTTCGTAAAATTTGAAATTATCACGCCCTTATCAAATAATTAAAAGACAATCACCTACTACAATTAATTTATTCCCATCAAATTTAAAGTCAGACTATACC
>JABUQX010000748.1:15000-17500 GCA_015478945.1 Trachelipus rathkii | reverse complement strand
ATAATAATAATATAATTATATAATAAATAATAATATAATATAATAATAATTAAATAATAATAATAATAATAATAAAAATAATAATAATAATAATAATTATAATTGTGTTTATATATCACAAATCTTAAAAATAAATAGGAAATAAAAATAAATGAAAAAAGTAAATAAACATATTAAGAATAATAAGAATAAGTATAATAATAATAATAATTAATTATATATATAATAATAATAATAATAATATATATGTTTCCGAGATGAAATTTAATAATTTAATTTAAATAAGAAAAAACGTGTATAATTATGATTTCAACTAACAGTTATTAATATTAAAGAAAAATAAAATATTAATGTCTTCCATTGAACAATCTTGTAAACTGGAAATGTAACAATCATGTGTTTTATTAAAGACGTCACCTATATAAAGGGGGTTATTAATTATAAGGGGCCTTAAATTTAAATATTAAAGATAAATGGAATGTCGTTATTATGTTATAAATTTAAACTATAGTTATCTAATTGATATTCAATATGAAACTATTCAACATTTAAATATGATTTTTCGTTAATTAGAAATATGAAAACAGATAGTTCCTTAACTTTTTAACGCTATTTAATAATAAAGCGAACCTATCTATATACGACATCTCCAACATAAAAAGGAAGAAGAGAAAGAGAGGGAAAGAGTGAGAGAGTAAAAATAAAATATAAATTTATCGCAATATAATAATTTTAAAATAATATATTAATACAATCAATATACTTAATATTACCAAAATAAGATAATTAATGAGATAATAGAATAATATCTAATATTATATTGTAACTCACATCTAGTCATAAAGATTAATGGAGATATCACTAAATAATAATGACACATAATAATATATACTTAATTCAATTTTAATCACTTTTGAATAGTAAATCCAAGAAAAAATAAATAATAATAATAATAATAATAATAATAATAATAATATAATAATAAATAATAATAATAATAATTACATCATTAGTACCAATAATTACAATCCTACCAAACCTCAAAATCTCTAAGCAAGGTCATGTTCATACTTTAATAATAAAATTAATAATTAATATAATAATAATAATAATAATAATAATAATAATATAATAATAATATATAATAATAATAATAATAATAATAATATATAATAATAATAATAAATAACAAAATGTATAATAAATAAAAATAAAAAATAAAAATAAAAATAAAAATAAAATAATAATAATAATATAATAAAATAATAATAATAATAATAATTATAATAATAAAATATAATAAATAATAAATAATAAATTATCAATATAATTAAAGATGAAATTTATAATTTACACAATAAAAAACGTGTAAATTAGATTTCCAACTAACAGTTAATTATAAAGAAAATAAAATAATTGTCTCATTGAAGACAATCTGTAAACGGAAATCGACAATCATTGATTTTAAAAAGAGTTCACCTTTATATAGTTAAGGCTACATTCATTTACAAGATTAAGGACTGAACTGTTCCGCTTAATTATGAGATTAAATTAAACTTAGTTCTATGTTCATATTGAACATTCAACATTTTAAATATGATATTTTCGTTATCAGAAAAATATAGAAAACTTGAATCACGTTTTCTACTTTTAAAACTATTTAATAATTCAGACAAGCCGACCCTGCTACGACCTGTCTCCAGCACATAAAAAGGAAAGAAAGAGAAAGAGAGGGAAAGAGTGAGAAGAGTAAAATATAAAAGGATATAAAAATTTATCAGGTGAATCACAAATAATAATATAATAATAAATATAAAATAAGAATAATATAATAATAATATAATATAATAAGTAATAATAATAAATATATAATAAGTAATAATGAATAATAATAATCATATAATAATAATAATATATAATAATCTCATAAACTTATGCGATCAAAAAAAGGTAACTATTCCTTGTATTCTAGATGCCATGCATCCAAAACATTTTCATAAACACACGCTGACTGTCGACAAAATACTAGCATATATCTTCCATACATCTCGAGCGACCTCAGGTAAACCAAATTCCCTATAATTTCTAACCAGTTACCGCAACTTTATCCCCCTTACCTTTATAAAGGCACTATTATGTTCTCCTCTCAAATCAACCGGTGCTGAATCATACTCAGCCATACCATAAACTTCTTCGTCTTAACAAACTTTCACGCTAAATCCATCAATCACCATCATCTGCCTCCGTTTCTCGAGGTTTCATCATTTCACCTCAGTAATTTTTATATATACAAAAACCATGCAGATATATCCATTCTTCACACTTTATTCCTCACTCTAAACACATACCTACCTCAATAACTAGGAATGAACCATCATCCCCAAAATAACCTATTTCTTCTTGCAACAATCAAACACCCACACAACATTCACTATCACCATCATCATCATTGCAATGTGTAATGTGTGGCGCAGATTTTCGAGGATGTTTTCCTCCAACA
>JABUQX010000748.1:0-10000 GCA_015478945.1 Trachelipus rathkii | reverse complement strand
TGCTACCTTACCTATGTAGCATTCGATCTTATGATGCCATGCAGCCCGTTAAAATCGTGCCTAAAAAATTATTTATGTTATTAATAACATCGAGTTCTTCATGCGCTCCGCTCCGATTTTATTCATTGTCGCACTCAGATCATTTAATAATTTTTTTTAAGTCACCTTATCTTAAGGTACCACTCCATGCGCAGGGCCCGATCGGCCTAGCCGCAATATTGGTTGCGCCGCAGGTTCTTTAACATCCCAAACCTTCTCAAAATTCTGGCCGCGCTTGATATCTGATAAAATGGAGCCTCATTTACACTCCTTCTTAGAGTTATTCCACCGGTAGTCTTCAAATGTAGTCCTGTTTTAAGTTTTTTTAATCACTGCCATATTCAATTACCAAAAGGAAAATAACCTCTCTCTGTCTAGTCACTTCCACATGCTTGTAATGAATGATTCAGTCTTTAGAAATCTTACGAAATCTCCCCTCTTAAGAACCTTATCTAAATTCCCTATCTCTTTCGACGTTTCTCTCTCCTGTTGACAATAATAAACATCCTTGGCCCTATACATAAACAAAAAAATGTCTTCTGGAAACCTACACCATCCATGGTTGCTACGCGGGCCTCCAAAAAAAATGGGATAGTCGGATTTAGACTGCGGAGACTTTTTTTTCTCACAGTTTACTCAGTTACTACAAGGGTTCTATCCGCCCTTGATATGGAGTAAGTATGCTCTCATGAGTACGCTTCTCATATTTAGGGCTCATGGGTTTTACCCGGTCTTCTGTGAATAGGGTCAAGTGCGCAAAGGGCCAAATAGGCTTTAATAAACTGTTCAGTACTCCAGCTTCACTTCGACCTTATCTTGCGGCCGGACGCGATTGTTGCGTTGGCTTGGTGCTTATCTCTTTTACTATAGTACCGTAGCGGCATGTGCTCGAGGGAATTCCACTCGCGTGCCGCCTCCGTTGTAAGACGCCCTTGGTAGCACAAAGGAGTGCTTGTTGTCGTACATGTGTCTTTGTTTGTTATGTTTTAGCAACTCCAGAACTAGTTACGCTGATGGCACCTCCTTACTCTTTCCTGCACACCTCTGTTCTGATGGAAATTCTCATCCATTCTTACTAGTGTTTACCTACTCAATTTTCAATCTCCCCTCCCCTCAATTGCTCATCTGCGTACATTTGACGTTATTGAAAATTTTGTGAGCTGTAACACCCCTCCTTGCAATAGGTCTTGCCCGTGAGCTGTCATGAAAACTAAAAAAAAAAAAAAAAAAAAAAAAAAAAAAAAAAAATTTCCTTTTCAGTATCACTATGCTATACTCTCAACATCCCATCGGATATGCGCACATTCTCTATTAAATATATGCCTTTCTTTCTCTTTATCTTTTACACAATATCCGGTCTCGCTTATGTGTTATAGACATCTTGGGGAATGCCTATATGTCTGCACGTTATAGTAATTTATTACCGCTTGTATATTTCCTATTTGCTTGGGTTGTGTTCCCATATTTGGATGTCTATTGTTATTTGTATTTTCAAACGTTCAAAAGATGCATATTTAGTTCATACTGTATTATGTCGTTCCGGTATTACTTCTATGTATGCTGTGGCGATGGAAAGTTGTTTCAGCAGCTGACAGTATGTGGCTAACTGTTTCCGGATATTCTTTGCACAATTCGGCATTTGTTGGCATAATTTCTCTTTCTCTCTATCTCTCTCTTGAACCAATTGGTTCGTAATAAGCATCTTATTCTGGCCCCTACAATGTTCTTCATCTTCTTTCTTGTACCCCTGCATACGTTCTTATCTATTTTCGTTTATCTATATAACTTATGTTCTATTAATATTTGTTCCTTTGCAATGATGCCTTCCAATATTTATGTTTTTTCTTTCTCTGCTTTTCTCTTTCATCTTCTTAGGGATTAACCTCATGTTCTAGACCTTTTCCATTAGTGGGTCATCATAAGAATTATCTACTTCGTGTAATCCTCTTTTTTTTTTTTTTTTGCTATTTAAGATTTTCTCATCGCTTTCCCTGTTTCGTGCTCTTTCACCCATTCGATGAATTTACTCACTTTCTTCAATATAGCCTAGGTTGTTAATCCGATCACTTCCTCTCTATATATACTGCATTATCTCCGGAGAGAGTCCATAATCCACGCTTGATCCCTGGGGGACATACATTCTTGCCAGCCATTGGTTCTTTATCAATTTATGGGCGTGGAGCATCTTTCTCGCATTAATAATCTAAATTTATTTAATCTTCTCGGAACCAATCAACTTTCCAATCCGTACGATACAGTACTGTACTTCCAAATGTTTTAACTGCTTCGACCTAAATTGCATTTTAATGCAGATTATCAATATTTAGCTTTCAGTCTCTTCTCATATTCCTCATGCCAGTTTTTTCCTTCACTCTTCTTATGTTCTATTTTTCACTTCTTCCTATCCGATATTTATAGCGTGATCTTCCTGCTAAGCTGTCTCAATGCATCTCGTCATATATTCTGCTATGTTCCACTGTAAACTTCTTTTTCGCTTCTCACTCTAGAATCAAAACACACATTATCCAGTCAACTGTGTGTGCTAACATGTTGTCTCTCAGGCTTCCATTTCTTATACAATCCATAGTGCACTCAGAACATTTAAAAATTTTTATTGGTTTGTATTTAAAACTTCCTCTATTAAGGTATATATATTATTCCTTTATGTACCACCTAAATGAACTATCTTTTAATGATGTTATTGTTATCCAAATGTCCTTGGATCCTTTTTTCCAACACTCCCGTAAATACCTTATATAAGGTTGGCAGACACATGATGGGTCTATACTTTTCTATGGTCTCTGGGTTTCTTCGCTTTTAAGGGATCAGCAACAGTTTCTACAATTGTTACTTTAACTGTTGTCTTTCTCTCTTCCATATGAATTCTATTGCAGTCTTCAAGCGATTCCAATAGTGCTCTTATTTTCTTAAGCCATACATCTTAACTCATCTGTTCCAGCGTTGTATTTCCGAGCTTGACTACGTCTCTTTTAATTACATCTCAATCTCTTTTTGATGTAATTGCAACATTATTCCATTTCGATTCGAATTAGTTGTTTTCTTGGCGAGTTCTTTATTTCTTAGCCATTCTGCTAATCTATATTATTAAACATTCTTTATCTTCATAAATTCACTTTCCAGAACTCTATCCACTTCTCTTTGGAAGAGGTTACACCTTTTATGAAATCATTTCAGTAGTTCTTCTATAGAACTTCCCTGATCCTCTTTAAACATTTGATTTTGTTTTTATCTCATTTATCTCTCTTATCATACCTTCTAATCTTATAGACCTTAGCTTACTATAAAATCTTTCTACTCTGCAAGGCCTAGAGTACTTGACTGTTACTCTGTTACTGTGTTTCTCTCTCCTTAGTATATTTTTAACTCTTATAGTTTGTCTATATTACATCACCACGTCGGGTAAGAGTTACTAATCGATACCCTTTGGTCCTAGTTTACCTGACTTCCTTTGTAGTCTAATCTCCACGGTGGTATTTTTTTGTCTTCCTTTTTCTCCTGCTTTCTTAGGTTCTTGAATACTTTAAGCTTTATACAGTCCCGCTACTGCCCTGGCAACCTGCGATAACTATAGTCTTTAATCCTCAGTCAAAAACAAGTGCTGATAATTTTGGTATACTTTAGCTGGCTATGCCTAGTCATTTCTTCATTGGACACCATGTTTCGATTTTTTCTTTATTTATTAATCTTGTTTTCTTTTTATCCTGTATGTCCCCTTTAAGTCAACATCCCCTCCACTGAGAAAGTTCTTTGTTTCATGTTTAATTCCATTAATTTCATCTCACAGATTGCAATTTACAACCAGTACCATTCTTATAGCCCTTATACGTTGTATCTACCTCTACCATTCACCGAATTTTTATGATCAGTTCCATTCTCCTTCATCGCTCATTTCCCTTTTTCACTTCAAAATGTCAATACCAACTATATCCTCTTCTATTATATTGTTGTGGTCCTGTCTAGATTTTCTTTTTGATACAGGTCCTTAATATCAATCAATATTTCCATTATTCTTTCTCTTTACTCCCACTATCGTGTATACAGTCTCTTGTTTGTTTTAATTTGTTCTCTTGTTTCTTGTTTCAACTTTAGAATCTTCTGAAGTTTCCTACTGTCTTCAGATGTTTTTTATAGTTTCTTTTAGTATTTTCTATAAGCTAAAATTTCAATTCATTTTAATTCTTACTATGTTATTGGGGCTTCAATTTATTTCTTCAACTGGTCCTTCCTCTCCGTTATGTAATGTAGATTTCATTTTTCTTTGTCCGTTTCTTTTCGGTCTTTAACCAAAATTAAGAATACAAGTCTTTTGCTTAAGTCATAGCTTTCCTCGTCACAAGTTTTTAAAAATTTCCTCCAAATTTTATATTCAATAAAATCATTTGCATTGAAACTCTTTTTTTTCAATTACATGAGTTCACAATTCAATCTTATTTAAATAATTTTATGCCTGTGTGTTAACATGTGTGCTCTTCATATTCCTTTATATTGATACATTCATAGTTATGCACTTCAGAAACAGTTAAACAATTTTGATTGCGTGTAGTCTGTAAGGTTATAAATGGCACTTCCTCGATTGTCGTTTCTTTATCAAGTTAATTCATAGTATGCACTCAGAAACATTTAACAAAATTTTGTTTTTTTTTTTTCATTCACCTTCTTAGGTGTACACAGCTTAATACGCGCCCGAACCTCGCTCCATAAGTCGCATCATGCGTTGTCCGTTTAGTTCTCTCAATCCGAGGAACCATTTCCTCAAATATCTCTGGCGCTCTGTTCTAATTATAATTAACTCATTCTTTAAAGCTCAATTCACTCTCCACCGCAGTCATATCTATGTACTGTTGGAAGCTTTTCTTTTTTAATTACTCCCATGCTTCCAATTACCACAGGGATAACCTTCAGCTCTATCTATGTCATTCCCAACATTCATTTGTAGATGAGTAATTTCAGAGTTTGGAGCTTAACTTCCCTTTCGTTCTATAATATTTTGTATTCCTTTGCAAAAGCTATGCTCATCTTCCAAATTACTTATCATGTTTTTTCTTCTTTGCTTATCTGCTGCTCAGTCTTAGGTGTTTCCTTATTCCTTCTTGGTGCATTGCTTTCTGTTGTCCTCTTGGATCATCGTTAGGGATATCTTACTTCCGTAGGTAATCTCTTTTTTTGCTGGTTAAAGATGTTCTCATCGCTTTCCCTGTTACGTGCTCCTTCACCCATCTGCATGAAATATTACGTAATCACTTCTCTTCAATATATAGGTTCGTTAATCCAATCCCTCTCTCGTATATCATTGCATCACTCTTCATGAAGCCCATCTCCCACCTATCTGGACATACATTCTTGCAGCATTTCTTATATGTCAATTTTGGGCGTAGTTGGAGCATTTTCCGTCTTAATATCTAGTGTTTAATTTCTTGAACAATTCAGATGTATTCAACCCATCGATACATGTAACTGCCATTTCTTACTGCTTCGACCTTAAATTTTGACCTTTTAATCAGATTTCAATAAGGAACGTGAGCTCTTCCCATATTCCTTCATCAGCTTTTCCTTCAGTTTCTATGTTCATATTTGTTCACTTTTTTCTTCCCGAGCGATACTTATAGGGTTTCGCTGTATCTAGTTGTCTAAGAATCTCCTTGTTTGCCTTTTTGAAGATTTCCAACTGTCAATTTTTTTCCTTGCTGACAACTCCAGAAAACGCGCATTATCATAGTCCGAAACCCATTTGCATATACAGCTGGGAACTTCTTAATACCTCTATCTGTTCTTTTCATTGTTTGTTTTGGTTGTTGGGGAGTATAGTTTGAGTCATCCGATGTAAAATAGATGCCGAGTGTTTTCGTTCCCTTCTTTCTCATTTCTTGATCCATGATTCTTATTCATTATCAAGTATTTATCATAACTCGTGGTGTTCGAATGATTTACAACAGCAATGGGACGAAGGAATCCCTTTGATATTTCCTGCTCCTTAATTTTAGTCATTAATTTTGTATCAGGTTTTGTTCAGACGTGTGTGGAGGCATTGTAGACGATGTGTTTAAATGTGTATTTTCAGTTTCCTTTACTATTAATTCATATGCACTTCAACAATAATTAAAAGATAATTTATATGTTTTTTTATTTGTTTTTTTTTCCCACTTGCGTTAAGGGTTACCATTTAAGCGCGGCCGAACTGGGGCCTAAGGCAGATATGGTTGTCCTCGGCTAAGTTCTTAACCAACCCAAGAACCATTATCAAGATATATCTGGCTGCTCTGTCGATATTATAATGGAGCTTCACTCAAACGTTGTTCTTCCACCGGGTAGTTTCAATATATTGGTTTAAGTTTTTTAAATTACCTCCCATGCTTCCAATTCATACGGGATAACTTGTCTATCAATGTTCATGCCCACTTCCTTGTGAATGAGCTATGTTCAGCGTCGATACTTCATTTCTTTTCCCCTTTTATGCTAGATTACTCTGCGTCCCTGGTATCCCGTATCTCTATAATGTATCCTTTCTTCTCAGTTGATGCTCTTTAGCAACTTAGTCCGCTTTGTTTATGTCTTAAGTACATTCTAGTGAATGCAGTATAGTCGTAGTATAGCGGTGGGTGATTTCTTCTTTGCGTTTGGTGTTGTGTCCCAGTATTTGGAATGCTTTTATTAGTTTACATTTTTCACAGAATCTAAAATGGAATTGATTGCAATGTATTATGTCTGTCGCGTGTACATTTCTGTCTAGCCAGCTTGGAGAGATGAGTGTGTCGACAGCTTGAATAATATATGGAAACTGTTTCCGTGTTTTGTGTGATACTTTACACAGTTTGCGCGGGCTGTGGATATATCTCATTCTTCATCTTCCTCTATGAACATTGGTTCGTAATGCTAAAACAAGTCATGTGTGCATTTTCCCTATAGTGTGCCCCACATTGTCTCAATCTTCTTTTTCGTTAGTTACCCCTGCATACTGCTAAATCTTATCCGATTTTTCGTTCTATATACAGCTGTTCCATTATTTTGTTGTTCTCTATTATATCCCTTTGCAATGCGTGATGCTCTCCATTCCTAATAATCTTATTGTTTTATTTGCTTCGTGCTTCTTCTGTGCAGTTCTTAGGTTTCATCTTCTTCTTTGGTCATTCCTTCTTATCTGTTGGATCAGTCGTTAGGTATCATATCCGTACCGCGCGTACGGAGTGTACAGCATCTCTGTTTTTTTGAGAAGCTGTTTGAGTGTTTTACAAAACTTTTTCCATCGCTTTCCCTTTTGTCGCTCCACACCAATCTGGAATGTAATTTACTATCCTTTCTCAATATAGTTGGTTTAATCCATCATTCTCATTATATATGGAATAACCACATATTTCCACGCCATGTTAATGTGTTTGAACATGATGATATACTTCAGTCCTTATTATATATCATTTAAATTTTTACACTAAATTTTTTTAAATAAAAAACAAAAAAAAATTTTTATTCTTTTTTTTTTTTTTTTTTTTGTTCTTTTAATTCACCTTCTAAGTGGGTTACATTTAATGCGCGGGCCCACTCGGGCCCCTAAGCAGATGATGTTTGTCCCGGCAGGATTCTTAACAACCAAAGAACATTGCTCAGTATTTGGCGCAGTCTGTGCGTTATTATGGAGCTCATCCATCAACGTTGTAGTTCCACCGTAGTCTTCAATATACTTATCTTAAGCTTTTATTTTATCCACTCCCAGATTCAATACCACAGGAGATCATAACTTGCTCTAATCGAATGTCATTCCACATTCCTCATGTAATGAGTTATTTCAGAGTCTTTACTTAACTTCCTTTATCAGGTTTCATACTATGTTTATACTCCTCATGTTCATCCTATCTGTATGCCTTTTCTTCCTTTATCTTTTACGTCTACTTACATTTGTTCTCTTTCTTATAGGTACATCTGTGGGGATGTTATAGTCGTATAGTATTAGCCGTGGTTATTTTTCTCGATTGCGAGTGGTGTTTTTGGATGCTTCTAGCTGTAGTATGTATTTTATCACATTCTAAATGATGAATTTGATATTTGATGATGTAGTCTTTCGGTTGTATTGCTGTGCGTTGGAGAAGTTGTACAGGGTTGATATTATAAGTGGCTCAACTGTATTCGGAGAATACTTTACAATTCGCCATTTGTTTAATGTTCTCATTTCTTATTTGACAGAAGCAGAATTTCGAATCATCTTCATCGACATTATACAATTGTATTTCTTTCATTTCTTCTGATTACCTGCACATTTACTGCCCAGTGAAATTTTCGATTTATTCTACATGGTATATTGCATTTATGAATTTTGTAATTTCTTTAATAATGCTCCTACCAATTATTTTCATGTTTTTTTCTTCTTGCTTTCTTAGCAGCATTTCTTAGCTGTTTCATCTTTCCTTTTTTGTTCTATTACCTTCCTGATTGTTGGATTCGTCGTGTAGGTATCATACTTCCTTAGGTATCTGACTTCTTTTGGCTGTTTAAAAGATGTTCTCATCGCATTTACCCTGTTCTCCGTGCTCCTTCACCATCTGATGAAATTTACTATCACTATTCTTCGATATACGTGCATTAATCCGATGCATTCCTCTCTAGTATACTGCACTTAGTTTCCTGGAGTCATTCCACCTTGATCCCTGGAATAATTCTTCAGGCATTGGTCTAATATCACTTAATGGGCTTGTGCAGTTTTTCTCCCACTACAAAAATCTGGTGGTGACATGAATTTTTCTTGAACCAAATCAAATATACCAGACCATATCGATAGCACTAGTATCCAAGGTTTACTTGTTCGATATAAAATTTGCAATTTTAATTCGAATTTCTCAATATTGTTTGCGTTGTCTTATATATTCCTTCCTTCAAGCTTTTCCTGCATCTATCTGATGTTCTATGTTTTTCATGTCTTCTATCCCGAGGTACTTATAGGTGTCTTCCTGTTCTAGTTGTCTAATATAATATTCGTATTTTGAATGTCTTATTATCTTCCACTGTCAATTCTTTTTCCTCTAATCAGGAACGCAATTATTAGTCCGAATCATTTGTATAGTCAGCTGAAACATTCCTTACGTACCTCTCATCTGTTCAATGTTTGTTTGTTTTGGGGCAGTTAGTGATGTCATACCTGCTTAGAATAGCGATGCGAGATGTTTTTCTTTCTTATTCATTTCTTGTCCTGAATTGCTAATCCATTAGCAAGGTTTATCATTGAACTCAGTGGGTTCAATGATAGTACACACAGCAATGGGGAGGGATAACGAATCCCCTTGCGAATATGTCCTCTCCTATATTGTTAATGAATTTATCCTTGTATCGTCCTATTTTCGTATGCTAGTTTAAACATTGAGACTCCATAATTTGCATCACTTTCCAATAAAGTCTTTATGCTTATTTATTTGATTTGCTATAGATTATTTGAATACTCTCTGATGGATCCATGAGTGCACACTACTCATCGATGCTCTATATATCCATCCAATCAGCTTAGTTCTTCTGGTCTCTCATGGCTGATCTTCTAGCATCATATTATTTCATTAACAATTGATCTTTTGTCCCGTGACTACCCTTACTGCATCCTGTTTATTCTTTGTAGTCAGTGTATTTCTTTGTATGTTGATATATCTATTCTGTAACTAACTTGCGTTATATTTGATATAGTATGTACAGTAATTGTCTACTATTTCCCTGGTTTGTGTTGTCCCCTTGTTTAGGATTAAGTGACTGTTTCTCATTGGTATGTACACCGTGTATTTCAGCTGTCCCGTTCAGATTTCTGTTGAAGCACTTGATAACAGGTTTCTTAATGTACTGTATTTATTACCATACTGATTTGATGCAGCGCATGTTTGGTCCAGGTGTTTATCCAGTTATGGATACACGTGCGCTATCTTTTCCATCACTTCCCTTGTCGGTTATGGTCAAATTCCATCTCCATATCTCTCTC
>JABUQX010000747.1:25000-26233 GCA_015478945.1 Trachelipus rathkii | reverse complement strand
ACTTGAAAAGCCTTTACTACATAGATAGAACTTTAATAATCACTGACGTACATATTTTAACATTAAATATATTCACAAGAATATTAAATATTTTATCATTAATTACGTTTACAATAATATTAAATATATTTATAAGGGTGTATAACACTGTTATAGACATTCACAGAAACTTCACGTAGACTCAAGATTTTTCCCTTTTAATTTTCTTTCATTTGAAAAATACCTCGCCGATTAATTTTGTTCGTAGAAAATTTGCATGATCCTATATATATATATTTATAATATATATATATTATTTTATTAATATATTAATATAAATATATATATAAATATTTATATTATTATATATATTATAAATATATATTATTTAATATATTATATTTAATATATATAATATATATAAATATATATATATTTAAATTATATATATATTAATCCATATATCAATGTAAATCTATATAAATTGAAGAATTTAATCTAAATTTTTTTTTTTTTTTTTTTTTTTTTTTTTTTTACCTCCGTCACCACCACTCCACGGGCTGAGCCCTATTCGGGGGGGGGGTGTTAACACCCAAAAATTACATACCGCTAGCGGCAAATTACGCAGATGACACAGACGCAGGCTTTAAAAGTACGGGAGATTAAATTCATGCAGGAAAACACCAAAGATGGAAGAGAGTTCCACAGAACAGAGGTGGCAGAAAAGAAGAAACGCACCGCGCGAGCTAGCGAGCTGGAGACGGGTGATACCAAGGGGGGGCGTAATTATACACAGAAGTTCGGGAGAGCGAGAGACGCGCGGAGCCCGGCGATATGTGCTACGAGAGCGCCGGCTTAAGAGGAGTGATCGCTCGAGGCGGGAGAGTTGCGTCAGGATGCATCGACCAGCACCTGGGCGCGGTATGTATCTAGTTTAGAAAAGAGATAAAACACCTACACCTCCATAAAGATAGAAGGTCAAGTGAAGTGGAAAGTACAGAACAGTTTATAAGCCTTTTGGCTTTTGACTCGACCCTGTCCAAAAGCCGGGTGAAACCAGAGCCCCCCCAGATATGAGAACAGTACTCCATACAAGGGCGGATGAGACCCCTTGTATAGCTCGGAGTAAACTTGAGAAGAGGAAAAATAAGTTCTCTCGCAGATCTAAACAAACTCCAGTTTCTTTGAGGCCGCCCTAGCAACCGTTGTGATGTGAGGTTTCCAAGACATTTTTTTTGTTTATGTTGAGGCCAA
>JABUQX010000747.1:0-20000 GCA_015478945.1 Trachelipus rathkii | reverse complement strand
TTTAACAAGGCAGCAGAATGGCTTGATTTGGAGAGAGAGGTCAGAGCCAAGCAAATGGTGGGAGCGGGGAACAACCAAGGTGTGTATCCTTCATCGTATGAGAAAGGCAGCACCTTTTGTAAAGGGATATTAAGGAAATTAAGGATGTTATGAACCGTGTTCGCAAATGGCCAGTAATTAAGGTTCTGAGGCACCTCCTGCAGAATCGGTGTCAGGGCAGACGGTATTGGGGTTTGAAAACGGTAAGATAACTTGTGCACAGAATGATATTCTCTTGGAAGAGGGAGTGCATCACACTGGCTTCAACTTGAAAGGCTCACCCGGGGGGACGATCGGAAGGCTCCAGTGGAGATACGGATCGCCTCGTTTTGTATGGGATCCAACAGATGCAGTAGAGTAGGGGAGGCCTGACCATATACTACACAGCCATAGTCAAGCTTCGATCGAACTAGGGCGATATATAGACGTAAAAGGGACTTGCGATCAGCACCCCAAGATTTTGAGGCGAGATGACGTAACAGGTCAAGAGCGCGGTGACAAGTTGTTTTTAGGTATTTAATATGCGGTGCATATGTTAAGTGGTCGTCTAGGATGAGCCCTAGAAATTTGACCTGTGAAGTTACAGGAATGGGCGAACCATATAAGGTTAGGTTCGCTGGAAGAAGGTGGCAAGTTCTTCGATTCCCTTTTTTCTTAAAAAAGCACTGCTGAGGTTTTGGTGGGAGAAAAATGGAAGCCATGGGAGTTACCCCATTGTGAAATATTCTCAATAGCTAGTTGAAGTTGCCGTTCGAGAAAAGGCAGCTTGGCACCGGCTATATATAACGCAAGGTCATCAACATAGAGAGAAAAATTAACCGTGGCTGGGATAGAAGTAACAATGTCATTAAATCCGAGAGCAAATAGTAGTACACTTAAAACACTACCCTGCGGAACGCCTTCATCCAGAGTAAAGTGGCGTGACAGAATAGAAGAGCACCGAACTTGGATGGATCTGTTTGACAAAAGACATTTAATGAAAAGAGGGAGTTGTCCGCGAAAACCGAGCGAATGGAGTTTAAGGAGAATCCCAGTTCTCCACGTTGTATCATAAGCTTTTTCAAGGTCAAAGAAGACACCAAGAACCATCCCACCAGTTGAGAAGGCTTCCCGGATGTCATGGTCTAGTTTTAACAAGGGGTCCGCGGTCGAACGATTTTTGCGAAAGCCAAACTGAAAGTTTGAAAAAGCTTGGCGACTCTCCAGAACAGGGAGAAAGCGGCCTGAAACCATTTTCTCCATTAATTTACAGGTATGGCAGGTCAGTGAAATTGGTCTTTGGTTATCCGCCAGCTTCGGATCTTTCCCAGGTTTGGGGATAGGAATTACAAAAGCTGTAGTCCAAATAGATGGAAAAGAGGATTCAATCCAGATTCTGTTATATAGATCCAGCAAAAATGCTGATGCTGAGGGATGTATATGACGGAGCATGATATACGAAATCATGTCTGGACCAAGAGCACCGTCTTTGCTACTCGCCAGTGCAGTTTGATACTCTGCAAGTGTAAAAAGACGGTTGTAGGTATGATCTTCCCCTTTCGCTGTTGAAAAGTCTGGCAGTGCTGTGTCAGTTCTCAGTTTTTGAAAGGCTTCAGTGTAGCGAATGAACTCGAATGGCTAGCAAAGCTATAACCTAACGCATCCGCTACCACCGCAGGAGCGGAGATCGTATCAGTTATATCAGGCCCATAACGGAGGACTGTGGGTGAGGAGTTGTTGGAGCGACGAGATATTTTCTGTGTAACTTTCCACACTAAAGGAAGGGGAGTTGTGAAGTTAACAGTCGATATGTAAGTTCGAAAATATTGTTTACGCGTTTGACGATTAATTCGCCGAGATCTCGCTGCGGCTGCTTTATAAATAATCATGTTTGGGGTGGTGCGGGTCTTTTTGTATTGCCTGTAGAGTTTCTTCTTCTCTCGGTTGGCTTGTGCGCACTCTTGGGACCACCAAGGGGTTGCCGACCGCTTGCCTGAGGAAGACTGCGGGATGCAAGCTTCCGCTGCAGAGATGACTACTTTCTGGAAGAAGCAAAAGGCAATCATCAACAGTCGGAAAATTCGTTTATTGGAAAGGAGAAAGAGGGATAGCTGTGGCCTGATAAAAAAGGAGCCCACTCCGCTCGATCATAACGCCAGCTGGAGTTGGGTTTTTGCATTGGGCTTGGAACAAGCTCATTTAATGCTATTGGGTAATGATCGCTGCCGAATAAATAATCAAAGCGGGACCAGGTAAAACGATCCATAAGGAAATGGGAGCAAAAGGAAATATCAATACAAGAAGAAGTGTGTGTATCTAAACGTTCATAGGTTGGGAGTCCTGTGTTAAGGCATCCCAGGGAAAAGGGGGTTAGGAGATCTATTAAGATCTTGGACTTAGATGAAGTGACAGAGTCACCCCATAAGGGGTGGCGGAGGTTGAAGTCACCTAGTATAACAACCGGAGCAGGGAGCTGTTTGAAAAGATCTACTAAGTCGACCTTAGTAAATTCACTACTCGGAGCTAAGTAGATTGAGCATATAGTAATGTCGATGGACAAGTGAATTCTTGCCGCTACTGCATGAAGTTTGGTTTGAAGAGGGACTGGGGAATAGGGATAGATTTGTGAAAATGAGTATTCCTGCCCCTCCCCTATCATTGTCACCTTTTATATAGAAGTTAAAAACGGCAATTTATATTCAGGATGGTTGATAAGAAGTAACGATGATCAATAGTCGAAGTTTCCTGCAAAACATATAACACTTTGGTGTGCCATATGTTTTATTAGTTGAACAAGTTCTTCGAAATTAGAGTAATATAGCCACGACAATTCCATTGAAGGAAAGTAGTCATGGTGAATTAGAATATTATGATGTGGTCATTAGAGACATGTCTTCTAATGTGACTGGGCGGGAAATGTTAAAGGTGGTTTCAGATTTGAGAGGGAAGGTTTGAGACGTGGGTCTCGCGAGGATGGGAACAAAAGCCTGGGAAAGAGGTAGTCATACACAGAAGATTTATTAAGGTGTATGACAATCTTTTAGGGAGGAATTCAAATGTATTTGGTGAAAGAGCTTCACCATGAATGCGAGATAGTTGAATTCAACCGAATCCAACTTATGTGAGTTTGGTTGGTTAATAGAAGAGCATTCATAATGCTCATATTTGTTATTGAGAGCAGTATCAGAATCCTCTTTACAAGCAGATTCAGAAATGTGGGAGGGACATAGAGTTGTTTCCATGGAAATGGGGAAGGAAGCTGTATCTGGAAGGGTATTGTCTTTTTGAGAATGTATTGGGGTTATAACATCGATTTCCAATATGGGATTCGATGAATTGGCTAGGTCAGATTCTGGAGAATTTTCCAGTACTTCATCATGCGGGTGATTTTGGGAAATTGGGCAGTTTGATTGGAGAATGAGGACCTCTGGGTCTATCTTCATGCCTCCAACAGACCCAGAACGCTTAGAGCGTTTGCGACGTTTACGTTGAACAGTTTTCCATTCACCTTTCTCGGAAGTGCAGGAAGCATTAGAAAGAGAATGGGTCATCGCATCAAGCTCCATTTGGGAGCTGTTATCCAATTCATCTTCTAGGGTATAGAATCCCTTAGAGAGGGCTGATAAAGGAAACTCGGGAGAAGAGTTATAGGAAGAATCAGAGGAACTAAAACTGTCTTGTAGACTATTAGAGGGTTCATTGGTAGGCTGTCCGATAGCTGCGATTGCTTGGGTACAATCTATTAAAGTAGTTGCTTTTGTCCCTTGAGTGGACTTATGGCGAGGTCTCTTCTGAGTTACATTTGTTACATCTGTGGTTACTGTGTTTTTGTTTAAAAATTCGGTTGCTCTATATTTTAACGAATAATCTTTAACTTGGCGACTATTCTTTTCTGTGTGTTTTAAAACATCTTTACCAGGGGTTTTAGTAATAGTGGGAGGCGAATTAAGGGACAAAGAGACCGTCCTCTTGCATAAGTTTGGTGAACCAATTTGGTGAGTATGGGACAGTGTGTCTTGGCAGGGAGTGTTTTCCAAATTTTGTATTGGATGAGCTAGCTTAGTTTCATTGCTAGCTTGTTGAGAGTTAATATTCAGAGTAGGCTTGTTGATGGCTTTTTGGACGGGAGATTGAATCAAGGGCTGCTTTTGTACTCTTTGAGAAATTGGTAGTGTGGGCAGTACAGGTAGACTGGTTGCAGTACTTGCTTGAGTTTCAACGGAATTTAAGAGAGAAGTTCTATTAGGATAGGGTTGTGTTGGCCGATTAACACGCGGAGGCGTGGGGGCAGCTGTAATTGTGGCGTAGGATTGATTTTGATTTGGCTGATATTTTTCATTGAGCTGGCGTATAGCAAATCTCTCCTTGCTCAATTAAATGTATGGATACATAAGCTCTAAAACTCTCCTGTTTCAAACAGGTAAGACGGCATTTGAAAGAGGAAAGCACTGTGGGGTCCTTTACAGTTTCTGCAGTTAGGGGTATTTTCACACATGGAGTGTGAAATAATTCTCCGCAGATTGGGCATATGTCTTCCTGTCCCCTACAGTATTTTCGGGGATGACCAAACCGTTGACATTTGAAGCAGCGTCTGGTCGAGGGATAAACAGTGCAACACTGTACTTTCAAACCCTATTTTGAACCTTTGTAGGTGGATAAGGGGTGTTAAAGGTCAGCAGTAAACGGGGATTTGGTTTGTCAGGAGTTTCCCGGCGAGGGGGAAATCTATAAATGTTTGTAACGGAAAATCTGTTCTGTTGGAGTTCTTCCAAAATGACAGCTGTGTCTTCGTCTCTCTGAATAGGACAAGAAATAGTGCCTTTAGATGTGTTTCTTATGTCATCAGGAGTAGAAATAATAGGAACATCTCCAAGAGACGTTAAGGATGACAGAATGGAACTTTGATTTCGGTTAGCAGCTTTTACGAGAATGGACCCATTCCTCATCAATGTGACTGGAGGGTCTTCAACTCCTAGGGCTTTTTTAAGTGCTCTACTGAGAGGAATGGTTCTGTGCTCAGTAAGAGTTTTGGAGGTAGCGGATCGTAGTATGTAATACATCGGGAATGACATGTCTGCTGACATTCCTGGAGGGGGTGCAGCATATGGAGTAAACGAATGAGAACGACTATTACGGGGGGCACCTTTGTGGGATTGCCCGGACCGTTGGGGCACCTGAGGTGTTCGAGGTTTGCTGGTCGACGAATCGATGAAATTTCGCGAAGGACCCTCAGGTGTAGAAGAAGAAAGCAAATCATAGGTACCAGGTCTAGAAGTAGTAGGGACCATGGTAGGGTCAGGCTGGGTACCTGATAGATGGTAATTATTGTTGTTGTTGTTCAGCTCCACCTTGGTTTAAACACGTTATTTCGTTCAAGGGCTTTTCCATAAAAATTTTACCACAAACTTCGTCTCCATGGATGAACAACATAACAATAATGCAAATGAGATATAAACGTAAATAACAGGATGGGCTGGAAAGGCGTATATTTCATAAGGAAGGGTAATCCTCTTCTCCACAGCAGGTCACAGTCCAGAGACCCACACAACCACCCGGACCCCACCCCGTAGGGTGGGCTGTGGATGTGGCCTCGGCAGATCCTCCCAGAACTCTACGTCGGTGACCCACCCGTTTACCACACGGCACCTATAGTCTTCACGCAAAGTATGAGATTATACACACAAAGTGCAGAACAGCCTCCACTGGTGGTTAGCCAGGGCTCAGGTTCCCTACAATTGGCGGCCCGGTCAGAGGTGAGCGGTAAATGACCGGTTTTTAAACTGTACCCTCATCCACGGGGAGGAAGTGTGGGGTGAACTGAAAACCCATGCAGGAAGAGGCACCGGATGGCCCATGGGGCTGTGATGGGAAAAGGGAAGGGCAACATTATACAATTAATTGAAGGGACTTATGGGTGGGAATTCAAAAAGTCCAGTTTTTCGCTCTAGGACACTGAAAGGGCAGTATTAACCCCCCAACAGATCCCAGAGAAGCCACCCACCAACAGAGCAAGAGTAACTGGACAGCGGGTGTGTATATATATATATATATATATATATATATATATATATATATGCTGTTATTTTGATCGAAAGAGTGCGTCGAGTGACTGAAGGACTGATTGGTGAAGAACAAGGTGCATTTAAGAGTGGTAGAGGATGTGTGGTTCAAATCTTTACATTGAAACAAATGATTGAGAAAATTGTATTTAGGTTTAATGGATTTCCAACAGGCATATGATAGGATTAATAGCGAAGCTCTATGGCAGGTGTTGGTGATATATGGTGTTGGTGGTAGGCTTCTGAATGGAATCAAAAGTATGTATGATGATAGTGAAGTTTGTGTAAGAATAAATGGTGTCGAAAGTGATTGGTTTAATACTGAATTGGTTAATGGCAGGGATGTGTTATGTCTCCTTCATTATTCAATTTGCATATGGATAAGGTTTTGAAAGAATTAGATGTGGGGGTGGCAGGAGATGGTGTTAGAATGATGGAGAATGGAAGAGAGTGGAGGTTGCCCTACCTATTATATGCGGATGATTTGGTTTTGTGCGATGAATCTGAAGAGAGTTTGAGAGGATTAGTAGAGAGATTTGGCCGGGTGTGTAAAAGAAGGGGTTTGAAAGTAAACATAGATAAGAGTAAGGTTATGGTTGTGAGTGAGGAAAGTCTTCGGTGTGAAGTTATATTAGATTGTGAGCATCTAGAACAAGTGTCTGAGTTTAAATATTTAGGATATATGTTGGCTGAAAAGGGAACGGATAATGCAGAGTGTAATAGGAATAGGCTGGTGCAATTAAATCATTGGTGGATGTGAAAGGACTAAGTCTTGAGTGCGCTAGGGTCTTACATGAGGGCATGTTGTTACCTGTGTTAATGTATAGTAGTCAGACTATGGTCTGGAATAAGAGGTATAGATTTAAAGTATAATGTGTTCAGATGGACAATGTTATGAGCGTGTTAGGTGTGAAGAAAGGGATAAATGAGAGAATAAATGAAAGTACATTGAGATGGTTTGGTCATGTGGAAAGGATGGATGATAGTTGGTTGGCTAAGCGGATGTATATTGGTGAGTGTGTTGAGAATCGACCGGCTGGGAGACCAAAGAAAAAGTGGATTGAATCAGTAAAGGAATGCCTGGAGAGAAATGTGAGTTTGGCAGAGGCGAGAAGAAAGGTGCATAATAGGAGTGAATGGCAGAGTTTTGTGAGGATGTATGGTTGTGGCCACCCTGGGCCAAGGGATGAACCCCACATTGACGAGATGCCATAGCGAGGGTCAGTCGCGGTCCCGTGAAGCTCTAGAGTGGATTTTCTGATGCGACAAATTCTCACTAATAGGAATAAAGGGGGCGATAAGGCTGGGCTTTCTTTTCGACATGTGTCATATTCTTTTACTACTTTTCTGTTTCCGGTGCATGTCACGCACCTTACCCCCAGTCTTTGGGAGAAAAGGTGGATGATGGTGATGGTGATGATGATGATGATGAAATATATATATATATATATTATATTATATATATATATATATATATATAATATAATATATATATATATAATACTAATATATATATATATATATATATTATATACTATATATATATATATAATATATATATATATTCGTTTCGGTACAGGTGTACTTTCCATGTCTGTATGTAATGACACCATCGATTTGATCACCCAATCGTAAAACTTTAATCAACATTTTGGAAACAAGCTGTTCCCATCCTCAGGATACAAAACTATAATAAAACATATAAATAACAATAAAATCGAAGCAAAATTACAGTAATAATAATAATAATAATAATAATAATAATAATAATAATAATAATAATAATAATAATAATAATAATAATAATAATAATAATAATAAATGTGGTGAAAACACAAACTATACAGCGCAAACTAATGTAAAGGAAAATTTACTAAAATTGACATTATATACATGGGATGCAAAAAACAAATTATTGGAATGAATGGTGAACAATAAAATTCAGAATTTTTATTCATTTTGAGTTTAGTTTTTGTTTCATTCTGAATTTTATTGTTCACCATTCATTCCAATATTTTGTTATTTGCATCCCATGTATATAATGTCAATTTTAGTAAATTTTCCTTTACATTAGTTTGCGCTGTATAGTTTGTGTTTTCACCACATTTATTATTATTATTATTATTATTATTATTATTATTATTATTATTATTTTAGAAATAATAAATCAGCATTTGTCTTAATATAATTTTTGCAAGACTTTTCTAAATTCCTAAAAACCTTCCTAACATTTTCATTAACTTTCTTTAGGACAATTCTTGAATAAAACAAAATAATTGCCTTCTGAAATGATCCAAGCTTTCGTCCGCTCACGGTGGACATTTTCAAGGATATGACTTTATTTTATGAAAGAAGCAAAAATTAAACTTAAAATATTACAATTATTACAAATATAATAAGTAAGATTAAAACTAAAATTTAAAATATACGAAAAATAAATGTGAAGTTGATAATTTAGATTTGTCTTTTTTCCTTTCTTTCTTCCTATGCTAAAAATATTTAGGAATCAGGACATTTCGTTATATTTTATATTGATGTCCGGTCTATGCTTTCTTATAAGAAGGGACTCCGCCAGTCTAAGATCCGAAAATTCCCTCTTTTTAATCAAAATTTTGAAGTAATTTACTATTTCGTTATTGTGTAATTTTTTATGTTCTTCCTGCATATGGTGGTGTATCTTACTTGGTTTGTACCTGTGCTGCAACATACGCTGCCGAAGGGTATTCGTCGTATAACCAATGTAAGTGGCGTTACATCCACTCTCATTACAATGGAATTGGTATACGACGTTGGTACACTCGCCAGCAGATGGTACATCACGAGTACTAAAGCAAGAAGACAACTTTGTTGGCCGATAATAACTTCTAATAGTGATTGGTTCATTATTTTTCCCTTTGATATGTTTCTTTAAAATGATTTTCAATTAAATATATTGGCCGATCCTAAAGACAAAGATAATAAAAACCTCATCTTCTATTACAAGAGCGAAGTGGTTGGTTCAATAAATGAAGAGGAATCAAGATTGAAAATCATTTTAAAGAAACATATCAAAGGGAAAAATAATGAACCAATCACTATTAGAAGTTATTATCGGCCAACAAAGTTGTCTTCTTGCTTTAGTACTCGTGATGTACCATCTGCTGGCGAGTGTACCAACGTCGTATACCAATTCCATTGTAATGAGAGTGGATGTAACGCCACTTACATTGGTTATACGACGAATACCCTTCGGCAGCGTATGTTGCAGCACAGGTACAAACCAAGTAAGATACACCACCATATGCAGGAAGAACATAAAAAATTACACAATAACGAAATAGTAAATTACTTCAAAATTTTGATTAAAAAGAGGGAATTTTCGGATCTTAGACTGGCGGAGTCCCTTCTTATAAGAAAGCATAGACCGGACATCAATATAAAATATAACGAAATGTCTGATTACCTAAATATTTTTACATAGAAGAAAGAAAGGAAAAAAGACACAATCTAAATTATCAACTTCACATTTATTTTTCGTATATTTTAAATTTTAGTTTTAATCTTACTATAGTATAAGAAAAATGTTATCTTACTTATTATATTTGTAATAATTGTAATATTTTAAGTTTAATTTTTGCTTCTTTCATAAAATAAAGTCATATCCTTGAAAATGTCCACCGTGAGCGGACGAAAGCTTGGATCATTTCAGAAGGCAATTATTTTGTTTTATTCAAGAATTGTCCTAAAGAAAATTAATGAAAATGTTAGGAAGGTTTTTAGGAATTTAGAAAAGTCTTTAAAATTATATATTATTATTTTTTTTATTATTATTATTATTATTATTATTATTATTATTATTATTATTATTATATTATTATTATTATTATTATTATTATTACTGTAATTATTGCTTCATTTTATTGTTATTTATGTTTTATTATAGTTTTGTATCCTGAGGATGGGAACAGCTTGTTTTCGAAACGTTGATTAAAGTTTTACGGTTGGGATGTTCAGACTATTGGTGCTCCTTTTTATTATTAAATGTCGTTTCCCAAAAAATAGAAGCCGGAACGATATATATATAATATATATTATATATATATATATATATATATATAATATATTATATATATATAATATATATATATATATATACCATATATATATATATATATATATATATATATATATATATAATATATATATATATATATATAATATATATATATATATATATATATATATATATATATATATATATTATATATATATATATATAATATAATATATATAACCTATATATTATTATATTATATATATATATATATATATATATTATATATATAATATTTATATATATATTTATATAGTATATATATAATATAATATATATATATTATACCGTATTATATATATATATATATATAATATTATATATATATATATATATATATATTATATATATATATATATATAATAATATAATTATATATATATATATATATATATATATATATATATATATATATATATATATATATATATATATATATATATATATATATATAATATATATATATATAAATATATATAATATATATATATATATATATATATATATACTGGTGTATATAATCAAACTTCATAGAAAACAAACATTACAGCAATATAACTTACTTTTAAATGACTTCCTGATATTGAATGCTCAGTCAATGATTTGACGTTATTCATTTCTTTGTGACACACCTGACAATTGGAGAAAAGTTAAAATGCTGCAAATAAAATTTGTGCTTACATTAATAGGACAATAATTATTGTTACCCTTTTCCTCTCAAAAGAAAAATTCAACCATACAGATATGGTTAAAATTAATGCACAAAATGATACAATTCTAACCAGGGTTGGTAAAAAACATTCTTTTTTAAAAAGTCCAGAGTGTTTTATTGGGCATTTCCTTTTAAAAATTTATTTTGAAATCCATAAAACTTTAATAACAAAAAAATTTACCTAAACAGCTTTTAATAGCATAATTTATGACTCTTTAGTATCTAATATAAGTTAGGATTATATTTTACAGCCACCCAAGTTTACTGACCTAATCATATCAATTTTTTAGGCATCTTCTAAACCAGTGGCAAAAGAACTTTCTTGGGTATTTCCCAATAATGTATTTGTGCAAAACGGTATTACCTCATACCGGTAGACTTGAAAGTAAGGAAAAACAAACTAATTACTTTTAAAATTGTAGCACATGCTATACATATATTTTCCATAAATTCCATTGAATCTGGAAAACATAATCATAAGTAATTCATTAAATCCAATTGTAAGGAGAATACAATCCCACACAAGCTGAAAAGTATGTATTATGATCAATTATAATAGGTTGCTACAAATAAATGGCAGGATTCTTTCATTTCCTCATGTGCAATTTTAAAAGACTTTCAGCTTCTTGACATCAAAAAAAAACACAGGTATGCTTTCTGTCCTGCAAAAATCAATGCATTTGAGAGAAGATTAAAAAGAGCCTCTGCCCATGGTCTGTACCCGTTGACACCACAGAGCAAACGACAGATGATGCGGATTCACAATCAAACTAACAGTTTGTGAATCAGAGAACAGCTTTCTGAGTGGCAAGATACCCTATAATCGAATCCTTGAGGTCAGCAAAAGATCTAAATCTTCCAAAAAAAGAAAACTTTGAAAAAAGCTATCTTAATTTTTGTTATATTTTCTGGCTGCAATACTGAAAATTTTGTCCAAATGCTGAAACTTTTATTTTTGCCAAAATGAAATAAATTTTAAAATTAACCTACCCCAAAAAGATCAAAAATCAGCAAGTAACATTTTTGAAACCATAGCAATTGGATTGCATATAAAATTATTCAAGTCAGTAATTTAGAATATAATAACCTAATTATTTGCATTGGTCTGTTAAAAATTTAAACTGTACAGTTTATGGCCGAGAGATTCTACCATCATCTCTCTTTGTAGGTTTTTCCAAAATATTAATGAAAAATTAATCTTTTCAGTAATAGCAGCTTTTATAAATGTAAAATGATGAGATAATAAACATCCAGTTGGGCCACATGAGAATTATTGCGACAATTTATTGATTTCCTGAGTGCTGAAGATTATCTAGTTGAGAAATGAATTTGGCTACTTCTTAGTTGTCATAAAATAATAAAAAGAAATTTTTATTGCTCTCATATTTTTAATTTCATTTGCTTGATATAAAGCTTCTTATGATGATATTATTTAGCACATTTAGGAATCAGATCTTTCTTATCTTGGCAGAACATGTGTAAATTAATTACAGCAATGATAAATAGGAATCTATATAATGGATAATAAAGTGTAAATTTTTTAAAAACTATTATAAATTTGAAATTTTTTCTTAAAATTACAAAAATATTTCAGAATGGTTGATGGGTTTTATTGGAGTTTTTTTTTTGGACAGGGGGTGCGAGTTATTAGGTGAGTTTTTAATGAAAACCCTGAACATTGATTCTAGCTCATATATGTATAAGATGAAGAAAACTTTAACCAGAGTCAAGACTAAAAAAACTCATTGTGAAATAAGTTTTATAGTGTACAAACCCCTTCATAAAACAGAAGGCATGTTAAGAAAAGTTTTGAACCAATCTGGTTCAAAATCTTAAAGGATATTCTGCACTTTTAATATATATATATAATCAATATACTATATATATATATATATACCTATATATATAACTATAATTATATATATATATAGCCTATTAGTATTACTAACATTATCATAATATATTTCTTAAATGTAGTGAACTATATACTATATTATCTACTATATTATATATATAATAATATATCTATATATACTATATACTACTACTATATCTACCTATCTATTATATTACTATCACTCACCTCACAAGAAAAGCACATTTTATTTAACCTTTAGAATGTAATTTTAACATTTAACTTCCTTATCCGATTAGGACAATTTTCTTGGAAGAAAAAAAAAAAAAAATTTAAAACAAACAATACCCCATCTTCTAGTATAAAATACATGTAACCGAGCAAATGAACATTTATTTCACCATTTAAGATTCTTAAGCACTCTATACTAACCAACCCATGCCATGAAACAAAATAAAAAAAATAAAAAAAAACAACTTCTCAACGTCCACTATCAATATACCTATATATACTATATAATTCATATATATATCTGTATATACACTCTAACTCTATATTTATAATATCATATATTATATATATTTATATAATACTGACATATATATATATATACTATTATTATACTATATAGTATCAATATTATATAGTAATTACTATCATAGTACTAATTATATACTAACTATATAATAACCCATTCACCCCCTACCTATATATAATACATATATAATAATATTATATCAATACTATTATATTATATTATTATATATATATAATACCTGGTTTTTGTCAGATTTAGAATAAATTTATATACATTTAACTCCTGATATATATATATTAGGTATACTCATATACCCTATATATATAAACAGTTATATATCTTAATATTAAGATTCACCGCCTACTTATATCTCCATATAACTTTACATAAATATACTCTATATTACTACCAGAATAACGAGGAACATTCTTTGCATTCCCCACTATATAATATGTACGAGCGCTGATATATTATAATATTTGTGGCGGTCGCTCGTATGGGGCAAGGGCCTGCTCTGTCTCGCCCACCTGCCTGGCGGAATCGCCCTAAGCAAGCTCTCTCCACGGGGAAGAACACGCCGACCGCCGGTCATCGTGACAACGCGCCTCCACATCTTCATCAACCATTAAAAACTTACATCTATTATGAACGCGTGCCGTTATCTCAACACCAGACATTTAACCCCTTCAAACAAATTTGAGTGTGGATCCACCTGGAGGTGACCATGTGCCACTTGGTTGTGGCATCATACGTGAACACCCAACAAGCAACCATTGGCACCAACACATTTTGTTCCGAACACCCATCCAAGATCACTGAACATTCCATCAAATTAACGTTTCTTCTGCGTGGGTCGCCACTCTGTCTCGGTCATCCTGTGCTCCGCCTGCCTACAGTACTCAAGCTTTGTTTGCAGTAGTCTGCGGCAACCGCACACACTGCCTCTAGCTAAGTGCACAGGTACTTTAGACGTGATGGTCGAAGTCTTGCTGACCAGCTTGACCACCTATTATATGTGCGCGCCCACCACCTACCGCTCTCACGTCCTAGGGACGGACCGCACGCGGCATCAAGGAGGCAAGATCATCTTAGCTCCAGCGCGGCCGGGCAACCGGCCCGGGGCCAGAGTGGACCTCCTCTAATTAGCCGGACGGCGGGCCCGGGCGAGTCGTTTTAGCCTCTGAATTAGAACATGTAGTCTCCAATACAACGCCCTCGTGGCATAAAGCTCAACTCTCCTAAATTATAAGTATCTTACAGCAGATGTGGAAGTAATATAGCATATTAAATGGGGATACATGAATTATCAACGCGTCTGATCGGTTATCAGTCAATGGTATTTTTATCCCATTCTATACTGCCAGCAGATACAACGTGACACCTTGGCGTTCACACCTTCATCACAGGTACCGTTTTAATCACTTGACATCTACGCAATCACATTATCTTAGCAAAGTATTAAATCTGTGCATGCAGTTGTTTTGCCGATTAGAGACTCCCTTTCTGTTCAGAAATAATTGATTTTCTAGAAGGAATAAGTTTGTAATTACAATAATTAATAATCATACCCTATAGATATACTTATAGCATACTATAGTATCTAATTATATCTGCTTACTACTTAGTATATACTTATATAATATTATGGCTATTTATAATACTTATCCTATTAGCTATATTTAGATATATAATTCTATTATAATAACGTATAATAGCTGATATATAATTAGTTGTCACCCACTCACCACTATCTTCCTCCTTACTGGAAGCTTGCACTCATTCAGCCTCTGGTGAAGAAAGGGAATCCCATTCAACCAATCCAACTATCATCCAATAAATTAAATAATTTTTGAAAAGAGATTCGGAAAATATATCACTGGCCAACAAAGATTTTTGCGGCAAAACATTTGAAGGTCAATATTTATAGGTTAACTTGTTTGCCCTGATTCGCGTAATAGGACCTCCGTTTTCCAGATTGCTCTAGTTTTTGAAAGGGAATTACAGGCGTGGTCATAAAAATACATTAATTAACAACAATATGTTACAGTTGTAACGTAATTCACAACAAAAAGAAACACGAAGATAGATTATCAAATTGTTAATGAGTTTAAGTATACACTTTAAGAAGTGCTAATTGGTTTAAAACATTCAATTTTCGAGTACAATGGGAAACACAATTAAATAGCATGTACCAAATCGCTTGTCTATCCATGATTTAGTACTTGTCCTGTCGGTGTGCAGAACTGTGGACCCGGTTCCAGGTGGTTGACAGGGCACCGAAGTCTCAACAGACTAGCCTCTGCCAATCATCTGTGATTCCCAGTCAAATTCCATTGGTATTCGTCTTAGGTCATTCTTTCCACTATAGCCCTATGCGTACTAGACTAATCTCATGACCCAGTCGTCTCATCTGGCATACAGTACCTCTCCCCCTGTGATGCTCCTCATACCCATTCAGTCTATTGTTCGAACATATCTCCTAGATTATCCAGGCAAACGGCGATTCTCAAGTGACTAATGTAGAAACTTGTTTTGACACCTCCTTTTCACCAACGATGCTCCATATTGTATGCAACTTTCAAATTTTTGTAGTCTTTTGAAAGCATTTTTCTGTACGAGTTCTACATAGTTGGCGGATTTATGGTTGCCCAAAAATTCTGACAACCAAGGACAAAACATTTCCAGGCAAGATGCTTCAATATTCAGTCATGGAATTTATTGAAATGTCATCCTTGATTGATTTTGGCGATTTGAGGGGCCGCTTAATAGATCAGCTTTGAGTTTCTCCATACTCAAACCTGAAAAAAATCATGCAAAATACTATTGAAACATTCACCTCTTTGTCTAGGGCCCTAACAACATTGCTTCTCAGTCCTAGTTTGATGCCCTGGGAGTGGTGGCGCGCGCCGAAATAATTTTCCTCAGTGGTACTTCTTTACCCTACTATCCCACAAGTAATTGAAAACAAGGCGTACTTAGTATATCCGCTTTCTGCCCAAATAAGATGTTGACTATCTTCAAATCAACGCCAATACTAGTCACCATTGGTGTTCATTATATCTAAGCTTCTTTTCATATTCCTCTTTCAGTTTGCGTTGAGTGACTATTGGGGATATGATGCCAGTAAAGTATTGCCATTTGTACAATAAAGACCACACTTCAAGCTTCTCGCTTGAACTATTCCATAAACAAATCGCCACTATTCTTCTCGGTCGGTATTTAGGTAACCCCATTGGAGTAAGAGTCCAGTGATTTTCCTACGTTATACTAGGTCTTCTTCTTCATATGAAATATGGGACAAGAGAACTAGTACTACATCTCTTGTCCGGAAAAAAAGTTATTTTACACTCGGCCTTGAGGACAGTTCTTTTTCACTTAGTATAGATGCTAAAAGCTCAGAATCTCTGCTTGGAGTGACTTAAACCTCGTTATACTCAAATTCATGTCGAATCTCTTCCTTAAGAGAACTTGTTTGCTGTGTAGAGAGTACTTGCTTCATATCTACTACTCACTATCTTCACGTGTGCCACTACCAAATCCTGGATATCTTCTTCTTCATCAGACATGCTAGGTGCTAGGGAGTGATAGTGTGAAACCACTGGTATGGCGACATCGTCGGAGCTTGTGGTACAGGTCGCCTTCGGCTGATTCCAAATCCGGATACTAAAATTTACGTTTTATGTAACGATTGATACCTTTCATGTTAACTCAAACAAAAATATAATAACAGTCGACTCGTATTGCGGGTGATTTCTTTGGCTGCCCCACCCTTAATCAACCATATGGCCACACCAAATTTTTAAGAACCTTTAGTCCTCCTTTGTCATTTTCATCCCACGACGTAGATTTTCAAACACGTTTTGAAGAACCTATACTGGGGAGCCTCAAGTACTTATCTTGGTCTCTCACGAGTTTCTTCAAGTATGCCGGATATGCTTGCTTTCACAAAGTCAGTAATATTTCTTCTTGTGGTTCTTCCTGCATGGCATATCACCAGCCAATGGATAGCCAGAAATACATTGGTGGTTATTCAAACAGGTCATTCCAGTGCAAGTACTTCAGTAGATGGTTCTGGCAACAATAGGAAAAAAAATAAGTATTTATTAAATTAAGCCCCTTAAAAAAGAAATAAAATCGATATAAATATCGAAATAATACGCATTAAGAAAGATATTTGTATAAGAGTAAAATCTGGAACACGCCTCGTAATCTCAGAACTAGAGCCAAGATCCTTTGGAAATACTCTAATGTCAGTTTCTGAAATCCGCACACCCATAATACTATAAAATTTCGATAAAAATATCCTTCCGGCAGCGAAAAAAAAAAATTTTGTCTTGTTGGATGTCGATAGTGTTGACTCTTTCTTGGGGAGATTAATTTACTCTGTTACAATTAAAATAATTACACTTTATACTTTTAACAATATATATTTCATTCTTCCTTTCTCCGAATTCGTTACTTGTACTGATTATCAAATTTTCGAATAGTTTTTATTTGTTTAAAAACTCAAAAATTATATTTGGCCTCAATTTTAATTTTGAAATCATCATGGTAAATACCAAAAAAAAATTGCAATTATTATTTTAGGTTATGTTATTATATGTTTGCATCGAATTTACTGATTTAGGGTAATGGGAATTAAAATATATTTATTTTTATTTTGCTATTGATTTAACCCCTCTATTATTTAGTGTAAATTTACAGTTAACCCCCGGTAGAAAACCCCGGGTTTCCTGATTTTTGGCCGGGGCGGGGGCGCCGCACGCGCCGCAAAACAACAACAACCATCCACGCGGTCGGTATCCTACTCTCACCTGGACAGCTGACCGACATCATTCAGGACCGGAGAGTGGAGCTGGTGCTTCGCATATCGTCAACGGCCCATTATTCCTGGGAGTCCTGTGGTGTCTTGGCGGCAGGGAGGCTGCTAGCCCGCTCGAGAATCCTAAGGCAGCCTCCGGGAAGAAACACAACTTCATCGTAACAACAGACGACTTCACTCCGATTCAACACCTTAAAAATTCATCTATTAATTGAAGGGTGGATTATTCAAACGGACCAGCATAATTTAACCCTCCTTCAATATAGCATATATATATATTATTATATATATATATATATATATATATATATATATATATACCTATATATTATATATTATATATATAATATATATATACTTATATAATAAATATATATATATATGACTATAACATAGTACCGTATATACGTATTATATATGATATATATATATAAATATATATTGGTATATTATATATATTAATTGGGATTACATTCATCCATACCCCGGTAATATTAATATGGGCTAATAAGTATTTCACAAATCATTCACAAAGGTACTAATTGTGAATTATCCCTATATTTATTCTCTTAAATTTGCTTTATTCACTTCATTATGGATTTTATAGATAAATGCTACTTAATATGTATATGTTTTTTTTCTAGTTAAAAGTAATACTTAAACCGTAGTAAATGAATAGTAAATCTCCTCCGATATATTTGTAAATATTCAATTGTTTTCAAGTCAAACTCATCAGCTCGCCACCTTTATATTTTCATATTGGAGAAACTTTTAACAATCATTGGCATTTGGATCTAATTTCAGGTTAGTGGATTTTTATATATTCATTACCTAACACTCGGATCTTTTTATTGTTATGTGCTGATAATGCTAAATAATCTGAAAAGTATATATTTTAAAAAAGGAATAAATTGCAAACTCTGATAAATTCTTACGAATGTTTATTTGCAGGTCAAGGGATATTCACCTGCACGTTTCAACTTGCATCATTGCACGGATTTAGCAAAAACCCCAAAAAGATTTCCAAATCAGATAGGGGTAAGCTCATTTAACTTTAATGTATTGTTTGCAAGGACCCTGCATTGATGCCATAATCTATATCCCTTGTCTCATCGTCCCTGCTTAAATCTCTCACATATGCAAATATCCCCTTTCTTAACTTATCCCCTAAGTAAAATTTTACTTATCATAGCCTAAATTTAAAGTTCTAAAGTTCTGCTGCTGTTTAAAGACTACTTAAATACTAAAGACTTAACTTAACTTTGAACCACACACTAGATAACAACTCGAGACATCTAATTTAGTCTTATTCTTTTTCCATCCTAACAGGTTCCTTATTGCTTGATCTATTCTTTATATTGCCTTGATGAATTTTTGTGCTTGATCTCATTTTTTGCTCTTGGATCTTTTACTTTTTATCTTTGATGGACTTATGTCCCTTGCTTTTGTGAAAAACAGCCTGCCTACCTTGAGTCATAATGATCCCTCCTTTTGCATCCTTTGTGATCTGATTGCATACAAAGACCCAAAAGTACTATGTAGGCCCTACTCATAAATTGTTCATGCAACTGAAAAGCTTATATGGGTGTTCTATTGTCTTCATTAAGTAAATGCTAGAGTTAAGATAAAATAATATTAAATATTATCTAAAAATAATCTTATCATAGAGGTTTTCATGTTTTTAATGATCAATAAACCATAATCGGTAAAAACCCTATTCAGGCCAGGAAGGCACTTTGTAGAAGCCCATCTGCGGCTTAGTAAACTTCGTACAAGAATGTCCACACTTTTAAAATGTGCCCTAGTTACCTATACCTATCTCAACTATATTCCACTGAGCCAAATTTCCGCACATTTTCGTCCCATTCAATTCTGCCAGCATTCTGCATATCTCTCTCTTTAT